>WNNJ02001614.1:0-69025 GCA_012934845.2 Pomphorhynchus laevis | reverse complement strand
AATCGATCTTCATGATCTCATACGATAAAATCTATAATAAGCATGCCAGAGAAGCATCTCGGACAATGCAGTTTCTGGATATCATGATGGAGGTTTCATATACTGTGTGAAATCTGGTAATCCTGGATTCGTAGCCTAGCAGTCAAGAGCGCAAGCCAAGTACGGAGAGCGACAGCTCGAATCTCGGATAAGTCAAATTTCAAAAGGCGAAGAGTTGGTAGTCAGCCTTCTGATGAGCCCGGGGCTACCAACATGTGGCAAAAAGCGGGCGAAACGAAAACGGTTGTGGCAATGGCGCCGTTAGTAGTCAGGGTGTATGGAATTGGATATCATGAAGGAAGGATTCTGTAGCTGGTTTTCAATGCGAAAGTCACCTCGTGTGACCTAGCAACTATTCGTTATATATATATATATATATATATATATATTTATATATATGACGTTTTTATATATATCTAACAATATATGACGTGTTTTTGATATGGGAACATGGACGGCCAATGTTGGATGCATTTATTCAACTCTGAATGAATTTAGCGAATTACAGTTTGTTGAGGATAAACCTTTAAATGATCATCAGTTTAAGAGATAATGTCAGAAGACGGAAAATCATTAATACTTGCAAGTAGCTCCTAAAATCAAACGATTATTCATTCGCAATATCTTCTTTATACGTATTATTGCTAATACGTATAAAGAAGATATGTTCAACCATCAATGAATTCAATAAACAATCGAATATAATGTGTCAGGGATTCGAAAATAGGCTACATTAATCATCTTGTGAGGAGACAAGAAATTATGGAAATGTCACAAATTAAAACGGGATCACATAAAACTTCAAATCGTTTATTTGCTGCTGTCACATTTCATCCCGCACTAATGAAATTTCAAAAAGATTTAAATACTGTCATTCAAAATCTTTCAAAACAACTTCAATATAACTTACTTGATCCATGCATTACATACCGCTCAGCAAATAAATCAACTATATGACACAATATAGATTACGCAGAGTGGGTAATCAAAGTGACCCATATAGCAGAGCAAAATGTAAATGTTGCAAACAAATGAGCTCAAGTCGACGTTCCGTAGTATCATAACTCACTTAACATATAAAGTCAAAAAAATATTTATTTGCAAAACCAGAGGATAAATATGCTTACATGAATGTGTCAATTGTGCATCATAATACGTTGGGCAAACCAAATCAACTTTTAATATACGTGCTAATGATATACGAGCTGATATAGCTGCTTAAAGATTAAACAATGATGGATCAGTAGGATTCAACAATGATGGAGCCAGATCATGTAATGAATACCATCCTAATTGCACAAATCACCATTGATCTTACTCGCAAAAATACAGAGAACTATTGGATTAGGTTAACTTTTGACAGATCTTAGCTTAAATACTGAGCACATTTAAACTATAGGTCTGTTCATAGTATAGAGAAGAACAAATTAACTATCTATAAATAAAGAAAAAAATTTTGCTTGGTTACTTCCGTATCTTATAAATTTCCAGAATGCCCTATCATAATTACAAATTTGTGCAATTTTTGTAGTGTGCTTGGTTTGAGTGCTTTAAATTTGTAAATTACTGAATTAGGCTCACGGCGAAAGCTTTAAGAAATATTTTGTCATTTTGTTGTTGAATTTGGCTCAGTTAGTTAATATCTACTTACATATATGAAAATAATTGATTTTATCAATCCTTAGCCACACCGATTAGAAGATGCAGAAACATATGTATATACAATGTCGGAAACGCCTTTATTCACCATGTCATCCAAGCAACCGAAACGACCAGTGGGTACTTCATTCTACTGATGAGCTTTGCCGAGTATTCATCATTTTGATGCTAAAGTGATCGTCTAGAAGTACCATGTGACTGAAAGTCGTGAATCGAAGTTCAGTCTATCAAGCAACACCATTATATATCCCACTAATAATAAATACACGCCAACGTAAATATGTTAATGGATATGACACTCTTTGTGTTTGATATATTATAGAGAGTTGAAAAAAGTTTAGTGTGGACTCGGTATTGAGACGTCGATAGTTTTAAATGTTCACGCGAACAAATTTAAGATGGATCGGTTTTCACGGACTAGATTGCCGTACAGTAAAATCCCGTTTCAGCAAGCACTCAAGCGTAAACTGCCTTATTTGCGTAGTCATGGCTGCTACTGGTTCCCGCCTCTGCTCGAGCCAACTGTTTCGCCCCGATTCGATTGAAAGCGGTTGACGGTGCTACGTTTGTCCTTTGACAAGATGTCAAACTTCTCGTGTTGCACTACACTCGCCTAAACCTGCCTTCTAACCACGTGGTCATGACCGTTAGTATTTGCCAATCAGTCGCTACAACGCCGAACAGGCCAAAACAGCTAAATATATCAGCTTCGACTAATGCGATTATTATTTTGCACCCATCGATATTGACACATTGGGATCATTCGGTCAGGATACAAAAGATTTCCTCCGAAACCTAGGGACACGATATATCTGATCCACCCAGGAGCCGAGAATTTTCATACAGCGCCTGAGTGTTGCCGTTCAACGAGAAAAGGTTGCGTGTATACTTGAGGCAGCACATGACAGTCACATTCCTGTTGTTTAGATTGTATTTCAACTATTCACATTTACTGTAGAAGAAATATTTCGAAACAATTTGAACTTTTAATTTATTTATATCAAAAGCATAGGGTAATTTGGTAATTTTACTAAACATCAGTATGAAATGTCATAACTTGAATGTTGAAGCTATATGAACATGATATTGTAAACTTTGATGTTTATCTTATAATCCCCAAATTGCAAATCCGTTAATGGCGACAACAGGTTCCATGACACCAATGGTATCCATTTTGACAAACGCAGAGTCCATTAACACAATGCAAATGATATTCCTTGTTGCATGTTACAAATTTTGAACACTTATGATGATAGCATTTATCGTGCCGAGTTCCTTAAGAGAGAACATTTAATTACTATTTCAGTTCATTTACTGCAAATATAAAAATTAAATTTTTTTACTAACCTATAATTTTGAACTAATTTTATAACCTATGAATTTTAAATGCTAATAATCTCATAAAAGAATATTATTAAATAATAAATATTTTTACAAACAAAGTATTATTCTTTTATTATTAATTAGTGGAGAGAGTGAAATACAAAATTTTATTTAAATATCGAATTTTGGTAGCCAACTGCTTTCATCCGATAAAATTGTTCAATCTGAACAATTTTAGATGGGTTAGATATGCTTATTATTAAAATATAAGTTTTTTAAAAATATTAAAATTAACCCACATTTTTCGTTACAAAAACGTTAAACAAAAGTATTTGATTCAACAAATAATTTACAAGGGAAATAAAAAATATTATATTGAATTTTAATAAATGTATACATTTAATATTTAAATATATTTAATTTATTTTTAAATAGATCAAATTTTCATTGAACGATATGTTTTCGTGGGTTCGGATATTTGTTGATATCACGCAATTAACGATTTATTGATATTATCTACGTGAAATTATCTTTTTGCACTAATAATGCTGTATACAATCATTTTTTATTTATTAAAAAAATATGAACGTCATTTTTAACAAACAAAAGAAAATATTTTTAATTATAAGTAAGATTTATGCATGTTCATGACTTCATATGTTTACAGTGAATATTAAATAGAGTCGAATTCGAAAAGAAATGTTCTTGTATTTTGCGAACATTTGCATATTTATTTTTAAAATCCTTGAATTTTAATTCAAGTATGTCACTTACAATTCTTTATTAAGAATTGTAAGTGATTCTTTAATATAAGTGATTAAAATTAAATATTCCTGATAGTGACATTTGTAATAAATTCAATTCTCATTTACTGTATATGGGCTTTCAAGTAAATGAATCAACTAACTAATTCATACATTTTACTATTATTCACAAATATATTTTATAAATGTTAAAGTTGAATCACTTCTCATTTAAAAGTAATTAATAAATGAAGGCTTACTGGAATTGGGTACTTGTTTGTCTAGTCATTCCAACTTCATACGATCAATAAATTTAGATTAACGGTATAAATAGATGGGATTTTATACAAAATACCATTTATTCTTAACAAAATTGTTTTATCGTAAAGTAAAATTTAATATATATAGGAGCAATTTTTTTAAAATTAATAAACCTTAATTAATAAATGTTAATTAAATTTCCAGTGTATTTTATAAAAGTTTTTTCATATGCAATTTTGACATTCTTAGTAAATCTAAAATATTGATGATTTACCGCAAAGATATTACTCTAGGATAATATCTTAAACAATTTCAGCAACTCTTCTAATCAGTTAATGCAAACTATTTTACTAATGCAATCTCTCAATATTCACTTAACGGTAAAGCAAGCATCTAAAAGTTTATGGTTTTGTTGATGTTTGCATGACCGAACGATCAAGGCAAAATACCAAATATGCATGAACTTTTTAGTTTCAGTAATGCTTGAATTTTTTCATTTTGCATGTAGGGTTTGAAATTCGAAATTATATAACAAGTTAATAAATGTAAGATGAAGATTGATAAGCTCAAAACGACAGAAATCTATTGAAAAATCTTACGCATGCATTTTCCATTATGTATGCTGTAGCCATAATTACAATAACATCTTCCATTATAACATATAAAATTTTGGCTACTATCGCATTGTCGGTAATAGCTACACTTATGACCATAACCGACATTATGTTGAATACCTAAACACGTTCAATCGATTAAAGTAAAATTAACCTTAGGAAATAATATACAATTTTGCTAATATGTTTGAGCTTGAAGTTCGCAATCTTTAATTTAAGATTTTACCTCTTTGCTTGAATAGAATTTAAAAAATGTAAAAAATAAGTAATTTGAATGGATTTTATTAGGCTCATGTACCTCTCGGCTTGGGCAAAAACAGAAAGTTACATATAAATTTACAGTTTGTTTGGTAATCAGCCGAATATATTGTGTATAGTGTCTGAGAAAAACAAAATTTTCAAGGAATCAAATAGTATAGGCACACTCGTAAAATATGTGTATTTTAATGTATCCTACCAGTTTCGCCCAACTCGAGATATGAGTGCACGAAAAGACTTGTCTAATTCTCCATTAAAAAATTAAAAAACGTGCACGTTTGATATGTTCATTTGCACGTTTTGTAAAACGTGCAAATGAACATATCAAAATACGGAACTAAACATATCAAAATTTTTCATGGTAATCTTGCACGGATGCAAGTTTTTCATGAAAAACATTATTTTTTTCATGCCAGTGATTGTGTGGTAGCTCGTTCATTCCTCCATTGCCTATACATCTGTGTTTCTAAGAGTTCTTCGTTTAGTTTCGGTAACTGAGAGTAGAAATTATAAAGATTCTTAAGGAGTTCTTATGTGCACGGAGCCACATAAGAACTAAACGGATCGAGTTGGTACAGTATGGCTACCACTGTACATCTTTGGCGAAATATACTGGGCGTGCACTTTAATAAATATCCAGACGCATTTATTTATTTGTAGAAAGTGGCCAAATTTAGATCAACCCATAAAGATTTTATGAAGCAGCATGACTATGAAATAAACGAAATGCCGCTTTAATACAAAGAGAACCCAAATTATTAGTGACGTTATGAATAACGGGTTATTTACTTTGATATCTGATATTTGATGTTACAAAAGTTTAGATGATTTAAGTTAATGTTACACAAGTTTTTTTAAAACCTGTGGGTTGTTGATAATGAGGTTTATTAAGTAGCTTATAAAAATCCCTCGATCGTCTGGTTTAATCCATTTTAGCTGATATACAGATAAAGGTGATACTCCAAGCATTTAACCAATCGAATTTTTAGACCAACTGCCAAATTTTGAATAGGATGCCTAGAGTATATTAATAAATATAATTCAAACATAAATTATTTTCTTAATAAATAAGTTTTACGATCACATAAGTAAAAGTTTCGTTGAAGCAACTGTACGCTTGCGATTTATCTAAATTCAATATTTCTTATTTCTTAATTATTTTTCGAGAATTTGTCTTCGTAATAAATTTGTTCACTTTACATAATTTTATTTTGATTTAAAACTTTTTTAATCAAAATTCGAAAAAGTTCCGCTTCGAAACAAAGAAAACCCAAATTATTATTTATTATTTATTTGGGTTCTATTAAATAGAACCCAAATTATTCAATAATAGATAACTTTACTAGATAACTTTATTTTCCTTGTAGGGCTAAATTTAGTTCATTTACTTTTTCAAAAACATCAGCCAAATGTGATGCAAAGCACATGCACAGTGTTTTGCATCCAATAAAGGTGGATGCAATGGTGACATGAGCGATTCAATGAAGGAAAGATCGATAATCATTTGATGATCATTTTTTCATTGTTTCAATTACAAGTAATTTTTAAGGTTGTAAGTTAATTGGTTACAGATGCTTTTATGAAATAGCAAAATTATATAGTCAATTGTATTTTAGTGAACATATCAAACGAATTCTGCCTTTAATTTACCGTCTTGTGT
This sequence comes from Pomphorhynchus laevis, assembly GCA_012934845.2. Classification (NCBI taxonomy): domain Eukaryota; kingdom Metazoa; phylum Acanthocephala; class Palaeacanthocephala; order Echinorhynchida; family Pomphorhynchidae; genus Pomphorhynchus; species Pomphorhynchus laevis. Next base: position 62,468 of record WNNJ02001614.1, on the reverse strand, counting down.
TAGTTTTACATTCCTTTTGATGTCATATGTTGGTTTTAAGATTTTCAGAATAAATTTTGTAATTAATTTTTAATTAAATTTTTATAGGAACAAAGAAGCATAAATTATCCTTTATTTATATAAAAATTCTATATTTCGATAGCTCCTGCTATCATCAGGATTACAATAAAAAATTTAATTGTAAACAATTAAAATTTAAAATTAAAATTAAATTTTAAAAAATTTAAAATTTAATTAAAATTTAATTTAAATTTTAAATCTAATAAAATTTAAATGTTAAATTAAAATATTTTATTACAATAAAAAATTTTTAATTGTAATCCTGATTGCGGGTTTATTATTTATTATCAAATTTGTCAGTACTATGGAACTGCTGTCTTGTCAATTGTTCTGCTTCTTTGTTTCTGGAATAACTTGAAATGGAAGAAGATTATGGGTTTAGTATTTTTAATTAATTTTTGGTTACAGTCAAATAAGTTTTGATTGAAAGTTATAAATTATTTCGCTTTAATCATTTTACTAAAAAATATTAAATGTTTAGCTCCATAAAAGTGTAGCTATATTTGTTCGCTTTCAATCAAATAATTTTCGATTGTAAAATTAGTTTTGATTGTAGCAATATATATGTGAATATTTTAAAAGGATATAATTCATCCGTCACTTATTAAACTAACCTTCACATCGTCCGTGTCCCCATATATATCCGTCGTGACAACTGCATACCCCGTTGCGACAATACAGCCCTAGGTTACTGTTGCAAGTTTGATATTTCGAGCACTTTGCAGAAACACTTAAGTCGTGTTTCTCTCCTGAACAGATCAAAACATTCATCGTCTATTATATTTTTCATGTGTGCTATTCAAAAAAGTAACCGTTTAGCATAAACTGTTCTTTAGTAAAACGAATTAAGCCAATGCTAAATGGAAACGAATAATTTTTTTATACCAAATAGTTTAAAATTCTAAACTTTGTTCTTTAAATATAATTTTAAATTCTATTCAAATTTAAATTGGTAGTTTTGGCTATTTTAAAATTTTAAACTTGCTAGTCACTATGAAAAATTACCTTATAAATATTTTATCCGCATTTAATATGTTTATATTTTTTGATATTTTCGATCTTTGCATTTTGTTATCCTGGCGACAGTAAACAGAGAAATAATTTCTACTCAATAATCCTTTATAGTTCAGCCATATTGAGAAGCCGCATAGTTGTCCTCAGAAAAGGGTTAATTATATAGGCATTTCTTACATATAATTTACAAAGCTGTATCAATTTTTCCTGATGATTGCAGTTGCCATTTATTGATTAAATAATAGTTTTCTTGCTTGATTTTCTTTCTTTTCTATAAACTAAAATTTGCTTAATTGCTTAATGTGGCTATTGGTTAATTGCGTTATTGTGGCTATTGGTTATTGCTTAATGTGCTTAAATTTGCTTAATTTGCTTAATTTGGCTATTGGGTCGTCAAATTGATTTTATTAAGTTCATATTGATATACCATTGTTCATCATGGTTAATTTATTCTTCGGTATTGTCAAGCTATTAAATTTGTATAAAAACTTATAAAAACTTATAAAAACTTGAAACCATTTATTTATGCCGTTTAGCATAAATAAATGGTATTTTGAATTTATAACTTTTACTTCTATAAATACCATGATATTTTTTGCAGGTATTTATAAAATCCTTTTATAAGTACTTATAGGGATTTTACGCAAGCATCAACTGTTTTATATTTTAATATTTTCATCAACGTAATTTATATTTATTGGTTAGAATCATTGAGAGCATACCCTATCAAAACAACCGAGACATCAATACTATATCCAACGTGTCGTGTCATTTAACAAAGTGTATCGCTTCATTTTTGATTTGAATTTTTTCATTTGAATTAAACAAGTAGTTCAATCGTTTGAATTAAACAAATCAATTAATTATCTAAATTAAACAAATTGTTTTATCGTTTGAATAAAACAAATCGTTTAATCATTTGAAATGGAATTTATCGGTGTATTTTATATATCAAAGACATGTTTCAACATTATTGTTTATATGTCTATTATTTTTGCGTTTTATATTGTAAAATTCAGATTTATGATTATTTTGAGTTTAAAATATCGTTGATTATATGACTTTGCTCTGTCTAGATACACAGAAAGCTAATTTAATTTTATTTCGCTTTTATTTTTTTATAATTCACTATATTTTATTTTTTTAAACTGTGTTCGCTAAAAATAATATTTATATAAATTAATAGAAGTTAAGTAATAAAAGTGAAATAATAAAAGGGAGATTTGCTTTTTCACTTAATAAATTATAAACATGTAAAATGTAAATGCTATTTTGTTAAGCAAAAATATTACTCACGAACGCATGTTGATTTGTCAATCCTAAATCCATAGTCGCAAACACACTGTCCATGATAGCAAATTAAATGCTGAGCAGCATTGCAAAGGTTACGGTCTGAGCACCAATGAGCATAACCTATATTTCTGGTAATTATGCCATTATTTTCTAAAAATAGTCACATCCTACTATTTATTTTGTAAAAATATTGCATATGCATATTCCTGGTTTAATTAGAATATAATTAACTAAACTTTCATATAATTTTAAGATTACATTTAGATATTCATAAATGCGTAATTTATGCTGTTCTTATTGCGCTTATATTTGATAAGGTAATACATAGGTCAGATTAAAGCAAAAATTAAACTCAATTCTACACAGAAATTAAAGAAAATGCCACAATATCTTAAATTTCGTTAAAAATTCAAGTGCTTGATGACATATCAAGTACTTGAATACTCCAGTATTCAAGTGTTTGAATCAGTTGACTGAAACGAGTTAAAGCATTTAAAGTATTAACAAAACTGAAAAAAAACGACTTTATTTTGTGATAATTTACCTTTTATTAATATACTGACGTATACAATATCCCATAAATTTAAATTAAGATAATAGGTTCTCAAAAGGTCTGCTATCTGGTTTCAAACCCAAATTTTATACGAAACACACCATATGCATTAAAAGCAGTTTACTAATGATGTATTTCTCAACAGTAAATCATTTAATTATCAAAAGGTATGTTTTATTGAGAAATGGACAGATGTGTTCTATTCAATTTGTTGGAATGAAGTGTACAAACTAGTTATTTTGTTGAAGTGTAAAATGTAAAAACGTAAGTTTGTTGGTAAAATATGAAACAAATAGTTTAAAAAAAATTATTGTATAATCATAGTGAATAAACATTAAATATACCCGTACTTTTGTCGAATGTACAGTGATGTATTCATCATAACGTGTCATGTAGCTTAATTAGTGAATGAGATTTGAAAGGTGAGCAATGGCCTTTGTAGGTTCGATAAACCTTCGGATGTTTCATAAAGTGTTCCGCGGACATGCATTAAATAATATGTATTAACAAGCACATTGGTTTAGATTTCATTGTGTCATAAGCTTAAAATGTACGTAGCTTTTCTATGAAGATTTTAGTTTGGATGTTTTACCAATTAAAAGTAAATTGTATCCGTATGTTATAAAAATAGTCTTCATTGAAAGCATTTTATATTTTTTTGGATTTAACATAGAAAAGTGAATGGCATATGTTGTTTACATCATTAAAATATAAAAGTAATAATATATGTCTAAATGTGAATAATTTAGTAATTAATTGCAGCATTCAAAATGTTGGTGAACACTTACGTAGACCAGGCTGGAAAAGAGTATATAAAATGATAGCGCATATTTTTAAATTCGTACTCATTACAAAAATTTCTGTAATGGTGAAGTTTCTTTACTGAGATATTTGATTTTAAAATAAACAAATTTGATCTATAAGAAAAAAGTTTATGGTTGTAAATATAAGCACCAGTTGCGATACGTAATTACCATCGAATTTATAAGTTATAATTTAAGCGACTGGTTTATCGTAGAGAATGCTAGTTTTTATTATCTTAGGCTATCACTTTTTATAAATAACCATTTGTGTAATAGGTAATTCTATCAACTTTTTCTCCGTTAAATTTTAGATAAATCACTCATTAGAATGTCATTGATTTAACTAAATATATGAGCAAAATCAAATCAGTTGTAAACTTTCTCCGGTACTAAAGCTTACAACTTCAATACAAAGTAGTTATACTAATCCATAAATTGAATTATCTTGTGTTTACGCAATCTTTAGTTCAATAAAATGTGTTTATTTATAGGAACAAAGGAAAATCAAAGACCAAAGGAATCAAATCAGCTAACTGAGTATACGTATTTAATAAAATTATAAAATAAACAAAACATAATAATGCTAAATCAAAATTTAATAATTAAATAATAAAATAAATAATTGTTATAAGATTTTTTATATTGGAATTTAAAATAAAAGTCAATTTTATGACGTTTATATGTTATCTGTTATATATGTTATAATATGTTATAATTTTCACCTCTCAAAACACACGGTTTATTTAGTTGTTATCTCTTTATTGTAAAGGATTTTGAAATATAAAATAATTGACTATTCAATTAAAATAATTGAATAGTCAATTAATCCTAATTAAGATAATCAGGATTATCAAAATCAGGATTTTGATAATCCTGATTATTAAAATAATTGATTAGTAAAATATAATCATAATCTATAATATATCATAATATATATTATAATATATCATAATCCTGATTATGATATATTATATAAAAAAATATAAAATAATATCAAAAATAACTAAAATATCAAAAATAAATGATATCGAAAACAATGATATTCAAATCAGCTAACTGAGTCTACGTATTTAGTATAATTATAAAATAAATAAAACATAATAATGCTAAATCAAAATTTAATAATTAGATAATAAAATAAATAATTGTTTTTAGATTTTCTAAAATTTAAATCAAGTTAAAAAAAATTGAAATTTTAAATAAAAGTCATTTTTATGAATTGACTAATAAACAACAGACGTTGTATCAGAATAAGAATTAGACGATGAGCTGATTATATTATTAGCTGATCATTATTAGCTGATTATATAAATATATTTGACCTTAGCTGAACCAATTAAATCAGCTAACTAAGTCTAGGTATTTAATATAATTATAAAATAAACAAAACATAATAATGCTAAATCAAAATTTAATAATTAAATTTTTTTTTTTTTTTTTTCAACAACAAAATGTTTATTTATTTCCAACGACATTATCTCTACAATAATAATATCATCAATACAACTATATTACAATTATATCACCACTCTACAGTGTGATAGTTCGCAGGTCGGTTTCTTGCTGATCTGGGACCGCGAATGCACATTGAAATGCATCTTGCATGTTGCAGGCTTATCTTCTCCCGTATCCGAGTCAATTCTTGTGCGTAGATAGATTCCTTCTTGACGGCCAGTTTTCTGGATAATCTTTTTATCATTGTAGATGCCGATTTGCTCTCACCTCCTAAACTTGAATATACAATAGGGGCGAAATTTGCGCGTTCTATAATATCCACCCGTTCTTGGTATTTCGAGCATTTCCGTTGTTCGTGATACTCGAAGCTTGGAGTGGTTTCCCTGGTAAGATTTGACGGAGCGAACACGTTAAAAACGCAAATGTCGAAGAAAGCTCGCTCCATAGAGCGAGCTTTCATAAGATAATCAGGATTAAGATAATCAGGATTAATCATTCACTCTCAAAGTGAATGCTTGGATCCACTGATCTGAGTAGCGGTTCGATTTCAACGCCGTCACATATTTGGGTGAGCGATTTTGCGAGAATATCGCGGGTTGCGTCGTGTCTTATCGACGGATGACCGCCATTGGGGCAGGAAAGGCAATGTGCCAGTGAGGTCGACGAACCACATGGGCAAAGGGAGGGGGCATCTTTGGTTAGAGTGTTGTACCGTGCGGCAACAGCATCACGAAATGTTGTATTGTCTATTCGAGTTTGTGACTCTCTTGTGGGGAACGCAGAAAGCCAGGAAGATGCGCCTTTTATCATTGTGTGTTGAATAATCCGTCTCTTTATGATATCATATGTAGGAAGTTGGGCTAGCAAAGAGGCCTTGTATTGTGTTTTCTTCCGCCTGTGAACTTCGTTGGCTCGGAAATCTTGCTCTAGTTTAAGTTCCATTCCTTGTAATCCATTTAAATAAGGTTCACATAGATGTCCAGAATTTTCACATTCAACGCCAGCACTCATATATGGATCGATGATGCCGAGGCCACCACAATGTAGGGGTAAAGAGATGAGAGGCCATAGCGATCCATCCGAATCATCGAGGCCGAATATGTTGTCCGAGGAGGATCTGATGGATTCCCGCAACGGGGCAAACCAATCTGATGAGCATTGAGTTGTTCTTTGCGTGTGAAACCACTTGTGCTGTAACGCTTTAGTGAAACAGGCATATGCTATCTGCAGATCTAAAATTCCCACATCGGCTAATCGTTCGACCAAGTTGCAAAACTTGTCTACTTTTGATTCTACGACCTCGTATACGTATTTGTCTACTCCAATGGGTGCGCCTAGTATCACAATTCCGTCCGTTCGGACTTCTACATTTGTTCCGTTAAATTGTTGGCATGTGTTAGCTTCTTCCATTGTTGGCGTAAATATTGAACATTTCTGGGGATTTACGTGAAATCCAAACGCTGGGCCAATTTTACACAGTAGATCGTATGCAGCTCTGATTTGGATAGGAGAACCAATCAAGTTGCCGTCATCGGCGTACCAAAGTTGCCGAACTTGAGGGAACTTTGTGGAAATGTGATGTATTATTGGCAGTGTGGCGATCGCAAATGCGGGCATGGCTAGGACGTCACCTTGTGTAAATCCTTCTTGTGATTTAACGAATTCGCCTCCGACAGATAGATTAGAAGGGTGGTCGTAAAAATTATGCATGACTATAGAAAGCGACGGACATATTCGATCAATATTGCAAAGGGCCGCCTCTCTATTAATTCTGTTAAATGCGTTGTCGGCATCAATTGATAGAAGAATATGATTCGGATTGTTTGTAAGTTCATTGCGGATGGCTCGTGTAACGCATTCCACGCCAGCTCGTTGGCCTGCACACATTTGACTTCTTCCACATACCTGCTGTATGTCTTCCGAGACCATGGATAATATAGCCTTCGTCATTATTCTTCTGCTAACATCACAGATTCCTATTGGTCGAATTCCAGTTTTCTTTGTTAATGCGATTAGCCTGCATGATGTTAGAGCCTGTGTAATGTCCATTGGTATGCGCTCTGTCGCTAATGCTCTTGTGAATGAGGCTATGGCCTCAGCAAGTTCATCTGATTCTCTCCCGAATTTTGAGAGCATATGTGTCCAGGACTGTGCGTCAATTCCTGAGGGACCTGCTCCACCTGTGACACGTTTGGCCATACAGACTATTAGTTTCTTGTCTATGGAGTCAAAAACCACGGGATGAAAGCTATGTGGCGGGATAACATGATTCCAGTCAAGAGCATTACTGTTTAATTTTGCTGCAATGGGATGTTTGTCGAGGAGTAGCTCTCGAACGGTCGTAGGACCGATCATGTCATCAGGATTTAGTGGGGTTCCGGTTGTTGCATCTGTGTCTAGCAAATGCATCGCTCCATTTAATCTTCCACTCACTACCAGACTGGTGAAATTCCTGCGCCAATCGCGTGATGTACTGTTTGGTCTTTTACGTCGACTGAATTCTTGCAAGATATACGCTTCCGTGTAAAGAGATGTAAACTCGTTTTTTAGCCAAAGGTCTAATCTTCGAGACAGTATTACTTTGAGGGTCTTATGGGAGGTGCGAATATCTCGTTGGAGAATCAAATGTCCGATTACAATGGCTTTTGTAAAAGATTCCTGTTGAGACCAAGATTCCCTATATATACGGGCAAGTTCTATTATAAAACGTTTCGACTCCGCACACCTAGGTAATCTGAAGAGATTTGGCTTCCAGTGAACCACTTGCTCAAAGATGTCGGTAATCGAGAGTGTGATTGGAGTTTTGTCTGTTTCTCCCGTAGCTTTCTGGATTTGTGTCTGGTCGGCTCCTGACCTTACGGTGCCGCTTATTGGGCAGCTGAGGATCTTGTTTCCGCAATTGGGAGCCCGGCAGTTACTGCATTTTGTATCGGTCTTTGCGCATCGGCATCCTTTACATTTCGCTGCCGGTCCATTGCACGTGCAGCAAGGAGTTACCGAAGAGGGTTTCCCTCTAACCATGCCGATTGTATTATCTCTGATTGTTGCGGCGGACTCGTTGATATTCCGTCTGCTAGACAGAGCCCCTGTATCCCGGGATGATCGCGTTTGTATAGACGAAGTTTCTCGGGAATGGGCAGTAGATACACACTTCCCTTTGTAGAGAAACCAGAGCCCTTATACCCTGGGATGGTTTGTTAAACTGTTAGTTTTCGTGCGAGTGTGTACCCCGGGAAGTACCCTGGGCGTACGATCCTTTATATTTCCTTGCCCCTTACGCTCGCTTCGCTAGCTCTGTTATCAGAACGGTGCACATTGATTGTAATTTGTGTATTTACTTTAGATTGTAATTTGTGTGTATATTAATTGTATTTACTTTAGATTGTGTATATTAATCTCTCAAACTCTTTTAATAATTAAATAATAAAATAAATAATAATATAAGATTTTTTAAAATCTTTTTTGAAATAAATTAGATAAGGTAACTGAGTCTACGTATTTAATATAATTATAAAATATTCATATCTAGATATACACCTTTATCATTAATATTGGTTTTGTTAAGAATAAGGCTTTCTGGATAAATTTGTTCACTAATTGAATAAAAATTATTAGAATTAAATACACATACAAATCGGCTAACTTAGTCTACGTATTTAATATAATTATAAAATAAACAAAACATAATAATGCTAAATCAAAATTTAATAATTAAATAATAAAATTAATAATTGTTTTTAGATTTTCGATAATTTAAATCAAGGTAAAATAAAAAATTGAAATTTAAAAAGTCCTTTTTATGAATTCACTAATAAATAACAGACGTTGTATCAGACTGTCATCATCAGCAAACATCAGTTGTATCAACTGTCATCATCAGCAAACAAAATTTTTACAGTTTCGTAACTGAAAATTTTTAAATATGTATTTAAAAATACACATTTATAATGTGACCAATTAATGATAATTAATTAATTATATGTGACTTTAATTTTATATAATGTGACTCGCTAAATTGACAAAAGAAAAATAAACCACAAAAAAGGTGACCAAACAGTAAAATCATCACATAAGCAAAACAAAACATTAACAAAATAACAAAAACAAAATAAAACAATAAAATACAAAATTATAATAATTAGATAATAAAATTAACTTAATAAAATAACTTTACATAATAAAATTGTGTAAACAATTTTGATGTAGTCAGTAAACTGACTACATCACACACAAAAAAAAACAAAAATATTGGATATTAATATGCATAGTCAAAAACAGAAACATTTAAATTATATTTTAATTTAAGATTATAGTCCAGTATATTATTAGCCATTAGGTTAGACTCATGAGCTATTCAAAATGATTCTATTATTTTAATTTATAGAAAAGAAATAAAATCAAGCAAGAAAACGATTATTCAATCAATAAATGGCAACTGCAATCATCATGAAATTTTTTTACAGTTTTGTACATTAAAATAATATAAACATGTATTTATTCGCTGTGACTTGCTAAATTGATAAGAGAAAAAATACACAATAAAAGAAAGCGATCAAACAGTAAAAAATCACATAATAAAGCAAAACATTAACTAAAGAACTTAAAACATCACTTAATACAACACAATATAACACTCAGTAAAATACATTACTATGCTTAGTCAAAAACAGAAAGACATTATTTAAACTTAAGATTATAGTCTGGTTTATTATTAGCCATTGGATTAGACTCACAAGCAATAAAAAAATTAACAAATTGAATTATCTTATCCCAACAAAATCTACATTTAAATTAATTAAATTAACTAGCAAGAATTCAAGTTTTATTTTCTCTAAAACTTATCGTCAAAGCATTAATAATCAATTGATAGATGGAATTAATTTATAATTTTAATAAAAACAACTAAGACGTTTATTTATCTGCTTTCAAATTTATATTTAAATAGTTACTGCCAACCTCTTTACGACAGCTCTTCCTATACTCAGAAGCTTCAAAATAAAATAAATAATCTTCAATGAAAGAATATATCCGAAAAAAACGCCGAAATGTGTTTATCTGGGTGGAATATCACAATATATAGATTCATATTCAAGCTTTAGTCAAAAATATAATTTAGCATTTAATAAACTCTTTAAATATTATCAAATATATTTTTATGTTTCCGTATCACAAAATATGTATCAACCCTGAATATAAACTCCAAAACAAAACTGGCGATCGAATTAAAAGAGCAACATGATATATTTTTATTGGCAATCTTTATTGATATCTTTTGATATAATACATTGGACCTAATTAATCGTCGTGTTATGCTTTTTTGAAGTTATTTCTAATTAAATAATTTGGTGAAATTAGTATCTGAATATAGCAATTTTATATATGAGGTTACTAGTAACAACTGTAAGATTATACAGGTAAAAGACGATTCATAAAATATTGTCATGTGATATAAAAGTTTTTTTGTTACTCTTGTGTGCGCCAATAAGTTAAGGACCAAGATCAATTTTATAGATTTACCAATAATAAGCAAATTCCGTTAAATAGAAGTAAATACTGTAAATATAATAATTCAAAAATGACAATGTCCGTAGTTTTTACAGTATTTCGTTGAAAGACAAAACATTTACAACACAATTCTTATCGATTACTTACATTACAATAACGTAATTACTTTTATGTTAATTTATACACTCATATAATAATATACGCTGCTTAAAAGGATACATGAATTGGTTATCAAGGAGGCGCATTATGCTACAGTCTTTTGAATCTTCGAAATTAGCACTTTATTGGAACCAAGTAGACACATGAATGGAATGTGCATATTTTTAGTATTAAACTTTAAAATAAAATTATACATGAATAGTTTATAAATTGAAATAATTCAAAAGAATAGGTTGTTAAATTAAACGTTGCTCCATCTTCTATCAGCGTTAGTATAATTCAAAGTAAGAAATACTTTAACAATTACTGATAAGAACTAAGCTTTCGATTACTATTCTAGCAATGTTCTTCCATTAACCTTTGAGCTATCTAATAGTTTTCTGTTGTACCCATCAGTCGAGGTTATCTCTTACTGATGAATTAGAAACTACATTGAAATGGATTTATTGGAAGTCATTTATTAAATAATAGTAATTAATTTTAATTAATAATAGTTATTAGTAATACTTTATTTTGTAATTAAGTAATAATTGATTATTAACAATTACATTATTTTTATATTTTTTATCTTTATTTTAATTTTATTATTTTATGAAAAAGAAATTATTCACATCATTAAAAATAAATCTTAACCACTGGAAATATGAAGGCGTTAGACGACACGAATTATATTAAACTGACTCAGAAATAATGCTACAAATTAGAAATTATTAAAAAGTTTATTTAATTAATAAATTAATTTATTTAATTAAAAGTTTATTAAATTATATTGATTAGTTTGTTTGAAAATATGAAGGCATTAGACGAGAGACAAAAAGAAATAAAAAGACTATAAAAAAGAGAGATACGATAAAAAAAACCTTAGATTAGAGGCATGACAAAATAACCAAATAATATTAAATGTAAACATTGGATGAACTCATAATAAGTTAACAAATACTAAATTTAAACACACAACACTAGATTTAGCGTTCATCTTAAGAATGGTACAAATCAGGAGCAGAAATTTTAAATAGAATAGAAAATATAAAATTGGCTTCAGGAAATTTAAAAAAAGGAATCATTAATATTTCCAGATTAATATTTCAAATAGTTAATAATGATCTGATATTGATAAATAATTATTGGAGCCGGATCAAACAAAAGAGGAAATTTTTGGAAAATTCGCTAACCTCTGTTAACATCTTCAAAAATTTAAAATGTAATTTTCTGAAGATGGGTTTATAAAAAACGATCGCCGCCATTTTCTTTGAGCAGGTGCTGCTGTTATTAGCGATAAACAGCTGATTTCAGTGTTGTGTGAATTGTGATGCGATTCGGCAACTTTTGAAGGTACACAAAACGCAATAAAAATGGGGTGATTCAAAATAGTTTAGAAACAAAACAAAAGTAATAACCATAATATTTTCATTCGAAATAAATAATTTGAAAAAAAAGAAATAATATAAAAAATAATAATTAAAATTACTAGAAAAATTAAATAAAGTATAAAAATAAAATTAGAAAAGGTTATTTAAAGAAATTAATTTTTGACACGATTTTGGCAACTTTTGAAGTTACACAAAACGCGATAAAAAAGGATGATTCAAAATAATTTAGAAACAAAACCAAAAATACCATAATATTTTCATTCAAAATAAATAATAAAAAATTAGAAATATATAAAAATAATAATTAAAAGTACTAGAAAAATTAAATAAAGTATAACAGGGATTCTTTATAACAAAAAGGTATACAGTATAAAAATAGAAAAAATAAGTTAAACAAAAGAATCGTTTACAACATCTTTACAAAATATTTAAAGCTACATCAGGTTTATTATTCGGTGTAATAATATTGCAGTTTTTATGAATGTAATAATCCTCAATAATTTTTCTATTTAAACAATTGGTTTCTTTTGCTAAAACAACAGTATTATTATAGTCAATATTGTGATCTAAATTTAAACTATGGTCTACAATAGCGCTACCTGGGCCCTTTTTGAGTGTGTATTTGTGTTGTTTTAATCTAGTCTCTAATGGTTGGCCTGTTTGACCCACATATATTTAATCACATTCTAAACAAGAAATTTTATAAACAACTCCATCATTGTCGTGTTTGGGTTTCTTTTTCAAAATGTTGTGTAACTTCGGTATTTTACTATTACACAAAACAATATTCGAAGTATTTAATGTTTTATTGTTCGAAACAAAACTTTTGAAATTTATATTCCAAAAATTATTTATAAATGGTAATCCTATGTATTTATTTTCTAGTTCTGGGTCAAAAACCACTTGTTAATTCGTTTTGGTACTTTTGTAGGAAGCCTTTTTAATTGCCCATGATGGAAAACCGTTTTTATCTAGTAGAATTATAATTATCTTATTATTTGTTTCAAGCTCATATATATCGAAAACATTTTTTTATAAAAGCAATACGTGGATATTCAATATTACAAACAACTCCATTTGAATTTTGCTATTAATTTTGCGTTTTCAGTTTCTAATAGCTTTTACAACATCAATCATTAAATTTGTTTAATATTCTTAGTATTAATCATTTTGGAATGTTAATAAATGTAATTATATTGAATTTCTTATTGGTTTTAAACACCTTAAAAAGTTTTTGTACAATTTACAAGAGCAATACGTGGACATTCAAAGTATTAGAACCTATGAAGGTGACTCAAACATAATTAACAACAAATTTGTAAATTGGTCCAATCAAGAATTAAGTACTAATATAGTTAAAGTTTTATATTTGGGTCCTAACTTTACACCAAAGAAAATATTTCAGAATCTAAAATTCTTACTGAATTCGAAAAAATTTGTTTTAATTCAAAATCTACATAATTTACCTAAATACATAAGCTTAAACTTTAAGAAACTATTAAAGACAGGTTAAAACTAAAACGAATTAAACAAAGACATTAAAGCTGTTAAAAACGAAATTAGCACCAAGGACTTGGTAATTTGTAAATCTGATAAAAATAGTTGTTTTGTTGTAATTAAAAACGTAAAATAAATAAAATTAGGTACGAATGTTATTAACAATTCAAAATTTAATAAATTAAACAGAGACGATACATTAAAAAGACAGACAGTATTTAATAATTAAAAAACGAGGAATATAAATAATAAAATAGATAATAACATTTTAAGAACTTGTTTATCAAAAATTGTGAAATCTGGTTCTATGTACTTGAAATATTTTATTATTTATACGTATAAATAATAAAATAGATAATAACATTTTAAGAACTTGTTTATCAAAATATGTGAAATCTGGTTCTATGTACAAGAAAATTTTTGGGAATTTTCTTTCCCAAAAATTTATAACGAGGAACATTGTGCAAGACCTCTTATTGCATCATATATGACATATTCATATACCATATCAAAAATAATTGTGAGGAAAATTGAATCATTACTAGATATATCCCATTTTCCCACTTTTAGCATGGAATTCATTTATCTCAAATGATCCGTAATTATAATGAAAGGGTAAAATGATGATTAGTTTTGGCATCGTTTCGATGTCCACTAATATGCCCATAATTAAAGATATTGAACTTGCTGCAAAACTTTTAGAGAAAAATTCGGATGATTCTTTTAAACTTTGTTTCGAAGAGTGGACCGAATTGCTTGTTTTTGCACAAATACAAAAAAATTAAAATTAATAGAAGAGGTATTAACAAAACGATGGTCTCGCAATAAAAAATCCTCTAGCACCTATTCTTAGTAAATTATATATGAGAAATTGGGAATTAAATAATATCACTGAGATGGATGGAATTGCTATGTGGATTAGATTTGTCGATGATACGTTTGCTATTTGTGATAACACAATTGATGTACATGACAGGACATCTTAAGAGCAGTAAATTGTTTTGATGAAAATATTCGGTGCACAATAGAATTAGATTTTAAATACATCCGTTTGTTATAAAAATTCAAATAACCAATGTCAAATGTTGAATAACCAATGTTGAATACCAATGTCGCAACCTCTTTGAAAATATCTGATGCCAATTCTTTGTTTTACGAAGTAAGATGATTGTTTCCGATATAAATGAGCTTGAAACAAATAATAAGATAATTATAATTCTACTAGATAAAAACGGTTTTCCATCACGGACAATTAAAAAGGCTTCCTACAAAAGTACCAAAACGAATTAACAAGTGGTTTTTGACCCAGAATTAGAACATAAATACATAGGATTACCATTTATAAATAATTTTTGGAATATTAATTTAAAAAGTTTTGTTTCGAACAATAAAACATTAACTACTTCAAATATTGTTTTGTATAATAGTAAAATACCGAAGTTACACAACATTTTGAAAGAAACCCTAAACATGATAATGATGGAGTTGTTTTTTAAATTTCTTGTTTAGAATGTGATTAAATATATGTGGGTCAAGTAGGCCAACCATTAGAGACTAGATTAAAACAACACAAATACACACTCAAAAAGGGCCTAAGTAGCGCTATTGTAGACCATAGTTTAAATTTAGATCACAATATTGACTATAATAATACTGTTGTTTTAGCAAAAGAAACCAATTGTTTAAATATAAAAATTCTTGAGGCTTATTACATTCATAAAAACTCCAATATGGTTATGTCGAATAATAAATTTGACATAACGTTAAATATTTTTGTAAAGATGTTGTAAATGCTGTTAAAAATTCAAACAACAGTGTAAGCAGCTTAATTTCAAAAGATTTGTCTCAAATAATAAAACATTAAATAGCAAAGAAAACCAATTGTTTAAATAAAAAATTCTTGAGGCTTATTCATAAAAACTTCAATATTATTATGCCGAATAATAAACCTGACGTAGCTTTAAATATTTTGAAAGATGTTGTAAACGATTAATTTCTTTAAATAATCTTTTCTAATTTTATTAATTTCAAAAGATTTGTCTCAAATAATAAAACATTAAATAGCAAAGAAAACCAATTGTTTAAATAAAAAATTCTTGAGGCTTATTCATAAAAACTTCAATATTATTATGCCGAATAATAAACCTGACGTAGCTTTAAATATTTTGAAAGATGTTGTACCTTCAAAAGTTGCAGAATCGTGTCACAATTCACACCACTGAAATCAGCTGTTTATCGCCAATAACAGCAGCACCTGCTCAAAGAAAATTGCGGTGATCGTTTAAATAAAAAATTTCCTCTTTTCTTTGATCCAGCACCAGTCACTACACAAAATACTTAATTTGAAAATTTGAAATTCTGAAATTTTGAAAATTTATAATTATGAAATTTTTAAATTAAAATTTTATCACATTTTGTTCTGCAAATAATAGAAAACAAATCAAAACAGTAGTTTTTTATTTGGAAATAAGAATTGCCTTGTTGATTTCTGTACTTTAGTGTTGGTAGGGAACAATATATTTTGTTGGAATATTTATTCAAACCTGTACGAAAATGGGTTGTGGACCATAAATTATCAAAGAATTATTCTCAGTGATCCGCGTGTTTTGTAATTTACAGAATTCTTCACTTATTTTTTACTGCTTTGTAAAAATTGCAGACGATATTTAGCCTTTAAATTAATTGATGCCGTTAAATCTATAATCACAAATGCTCTTATGGTCGATGTTTTCATTCGCATTCAGTTTCTATAAATTTCATAGTTTATATGAATATTTGCAAAAATGCATTCCCATGAATTATTAATATTTTTAATTTACATCAAAAATAAATTGTAAAATTAATACTTATACCAAATTAAAATTTTAATTTAGAAATCTCAATTTAATCTAAACAAAAATCCAATTATCTTAATCGTTTAGATTAACATAAAATCATTTACTTTATAATTTGTAAGGATTAGACTTTAATTATATATACTATATCTAATAATATTATGTATATAATATAATAATATAATATAATATATTATAATATATAATATAATAATATTATATATTATATATATTTATATAATATAATAATATCATATTAAAATATTATTAGCACTATAATATTCATATCAAATGTATAGCTTCTTCAAAATAAAAAATGAATTAATAATCCCTTATTTGTGACAAATAAATTAATAAAATTAAGTGAAAATTGGTTAAAATCAAGTTGAAATCAGATTTATTATTAAATTAAATTATTAATTTATTATTAAATAAAGTTCTTTTTGGATAAAATACGCTTCTTGAATAATGCGATATAACAAGTTACTTTCAAAACATAAAATACATGCATTTTTAAAATAAATTAAATGATTCAAACTCACAAAATGCTGAGCGACAGAACCAGAAGTAGTTCTCTTATGTACATTATAATAATGTTGTTTAATACGCTTAACAAAATCTTGACCGGTTTGACCAATATATACCTGTTCACATTCTTTAAAAGGTATTTTATAAACAATGACATATTTGTTTAAATCAGGTTTACTTTTAAATAAGTAGTGTAGCTTAGGCAATTTTCTGTTAAAAATGTGCACTTTGTTAACACTACTATTTTTATGTTATTGTTAATAAACTTTGAAAAATCTGAATTCAATTTGTTACTAACAAACAGTATTCCTATATTTCAGGACCAGAGACTTTTTGTGTTCTAAAGATTTAAACTTAGCTTTCTTAATGGACCAAAAGCGGAAAATCACTTTTTAGTCCGATTTGTTTCAGAACTGATCGGACATATTCGTGATATAATCCTAATCGGTAGCGATATAATCAATAGTTGTATCGGAGTAGTAGATGATGATTAATGCCCATGGCCTACATTTTAATGAACATTTTCAATTTGATATCGCGTAAAATTGTCTTTAGATGAATATTTTATAAATATATTATTTTATTTTTGACTTTACTTCAGGCGATTAAACAACTGATCAACACGTCTATTTACGCTCATTATAACTCTTATCCGTCTACGAACAAAGTTGACTTATGGTTTTTGGTGGCATCCACAGCTTTTGAGTTGGTGGAATATTAGGCAGCCTACTAATCGGCCCACTATCAAGTAGACTTGGAGGGTATACAGTTTTTCAATTTGATAGCAGTCAAGGAAAAATGTTGAAAAACAAAGTTTATTTTCAAAGTAATCGTTTTTAAATATTATGGAACTCAGTAACTCTCAAAGCAACAATAACATTTACAGGAACAAAGAAGAATACAAGTTCCCTTTATTTTAAAACAGTCAATATTTCGATGACTCCTGCTATCATTATCAGGATTACAATGAAATGTTCACAAAATTTCAATTTTTTAACATTTATGCAAAAGTAAAAGCATTGATGTGCCCAGCATTTCTATTTAAAAAAGTAAATACCGAAAAACAAAACATGCATACTACATAAATTGAACATCACATATTTTTAAAACAAACAAAAAAGGAAAGAAAAATAAAAAACAAAATCATAAAGAAAATAGAAACAAAATTATAAAAAATTGATAAAAACATGTGAATTAAAAAATTAAAATAATTTAATAATAGAGTAATTAATTATAATTTAATCTACACCAAAACAAAATCTTAGAACAATGAGTAAACAAATAAATTGAAAAATTCATAAGGCAATTGTTTTCTAAAGGAAAAATTTCTGATAAGTTTCTTAAATCTTATCTTTCAAAAAATGCAAAATCAGGATTTTTATAATTATTACAGAAAACTCATAAAATCCAACACAGTGCAAGACTAATTGTAGCTTCGTATTCTACTTTTTCTTATAAAATTTCAAAATTTATTGCTTCCACTTTACGATTTCATATAGCTGAGGGTCATTTCTCATACATTAAAAATTGACCTCACTTATCTCGCTTAATCCGCGGGCACTACGCTCTAGAACGTTCACTGTATACAGCTGATATCACCTACCCTGCACTAACGTTCGGCTTTTTTATGCTATAAACAAATCGGCTGATATACTAGATCTTAACCCACCTTGTGATGTTCTTCTTAACCAAGAAGATTGGCATACTCTCTTTACTATGTTTACTAGTCGTTGCAATTTAATTTTTGAACCTGTAATGTGGGATCAGATCGATGGCTTGGCAATGGGCAAACCTCTTGCTCCAGTATTGTCCGAACTATACATGAGGAATTGAGAAAATTCTTTTGTCAATAATATTGATGGTATTGTCAGGTGGTTTCGTTATATTGACGACGTATTTTTGATTGCTCAGAGTGGCGGTACACAGGATTTCCTTACCAATACGCTAAATTCTATGGGTTCTCGAATTCAATGCTGCGTTTACTCTGAATCTAATGTGGGTATACCTTTTCTCGATGTCTTGGTTAAGCGTGCTGATTCATCTATACTTCAAGCAGGTGTCTATCAAAAAGTTGGTACAGGGCCTGATATTTTGAGTTACGGTTTGCAAAATTTTTAAATGCATTTTGTATTTATATATCATTCGATATATAAATTGAATTAGCTATCCATACAATTGATTGCGCTTTTTGCAAAGTAATTCCACTATATTTCTATCACCCACGTTGTACCTTTTAGTTAATATTTTTTCTCTTTAATGAAAATAGATTTTCAGATTTTTATTTTCAAATCCACTAAAAGGATTTGAGATTAAATTTATTCTTATAAATTTAATATGCATTTAATCTTAAATTGGTGTCATTTTTGGTTTAAAATTTTAAAATCTACATAAACTCTGTATTTAATATGCAGTTATTAAATGTAGCATAATAAATGCAGGATTCCCTTCTAGTAAGTTAACATTCGCAATGCGAATATCAAAAATTGCCTACTAGATCAGTTTGAATTTTGTGTTTAGATAATTGAATAGGTTAGTATTCACTTTGCCTGCATACAAATATTGCAACATATCTAAACACAACACCAACCTTATAAATGCAATGTATTTATTAACGTCGTCCGAACTACTATTATCTTTGCGTTTCTGGTTTAATAAGGTTTCATACATAAAAACTTGGAGTTATTTACCTTGTCAAATACTTTACACTTAGCCAGTAATGCGTTAAAACCGCATAAATCACTTTGTAATCTCGTTAATTACATTCAGTAACACGTTAAAATACTGATATTGACAAAAATCTCTATTCCTATTTATTTATTTCGTTAACAAAAAGCGTTTCAGTTGAGAAAATGATAATTAATATCATAAATGATAATTAATGATAATTAATATTAATTAAATGATAATTGATATCTTTTAGTGCGAATTATTATAAAAACTAGACCAAAGTCTGTCTGAATATTCATTCATTATACCATCGAATTCCTCAAGCTCTAATGAATGAATAATTATCAGTAGTTTAAATATGTATGGTTCAAAAATGTGAATATGAACAAAATATACGGAATTTTGTTCTAAATGTCATAAGTTATTTTTAAACTTGATGTAAAAATACACAATCTCAATCAATTTTTTATAAATAATAATTAGTACAAAATTATTTTTTTTATAAAATTATAAAAATAAAATATAAAAAAATTATAAAAATGTATAATGCAATGAAATAATTTGAGTATTAAATAAATATAACATTCAAACATGTAATATAAAAAGCTTTAATAATAGGTTGATAATAAATTAACAATTAATAAAACTTGTAAATACATAATAAATAATTTTATTAAAATACATAAGTTTATAAAATAATTTGAATATTAAATAAAGTTTAATTTCAAGCATTTGATATTAAAAGCTTTAATAAAACGGTTTGATAATATTATATATGATTCAACTATGATAGATATTTGGTTGTAAGACGTGTTCTTTAAATATAAAAAATCTTCAAATTTTAGATCTTCAACTTGATTTTACAAATATATTTTTTCAAAATATTAATGGATTGTTCATTTAAAAAGCAATGTAATATTTATTTTACCTTCTTACATTTTTCTCATTTTATCTTAGAAAAATCACCATTTGTACTGAATTACACATTTATTTACTAACAATATATAGTTTTCCTATGCCGAAGTGTTTTCTTGTCTCAAAGAGCTCTTAATGTATAAACAAAGTATCATTCGGTTAAATGTTACAAAATGCAAGGTGATTAAATTCGCAAAAGTGAACGGCATATTAAGTCCCTTCATATTTCAATTGATTATTATATGGTATATTATTTTTATATCATTATTATATCATACAGTATTATAATATATATATGTTAAATATAACGTTACTAAAATGCTTGAAATACATCTTTTGAAATACGTATTTATTAAAGGGCATTTTAAATCTTTTAAATATTCATTTGTAATCCTTAAAAATTTTGATCATCAGAAATAATTATCAATACAAATAAAAACAAATCTCGATTTATTCTTAAAATCCCATGTAGTTATTCAGATGGAATTTTACTTGGAACAAGTTTTACGAGTGAGTTGTTGAAAACTCCAACATCCGACAGAAGACTTGCAGGACATTGATGCAGTCGCTGACCTTTAAAATAGAGTCTTTGATCATCAATCGGTACCTTGATTTGTTCGGCAACACTTTCTTGTAGATCAGAAACCTTCAATGCCTCGGGTTTATTTATCATTACAGACCTAGATGTACCACCATACGCCAATTCAATTTTCAAAGAATTACAATTGACTATAACTTCTTCGCATTTCTGCTTTGGACTGCAATCAGGATCCATTTTTCAAAATTTTGTATTTCACTCGAAAATAACTAGTACATTTATTGATCGATTATAGAATGGCGCGAAATGTATTATACGCATAATTAAGTATTATTTTTGATTTACAGAAACACAAATTACGTTTTAATAAATTATCAACAATTAATGAATGATCGGTTTTTATTATGTAAAATAAGGTATTTATAAAATCAGATCAGCTAACTCATCAAATCAGCTAACTGAGTCTACGTATTTAATATAATTATGAAATAAACAAAACATAATAATGCTAAATCAAAATTTAATAATTAAATAATAAAATAAATAATTGTTTTAAGATTTTTATAATTTAAATCAAGTTAAAATAAAAAATTGAAATTTAAAATAAACGTCATTTTTATAAATTAACTAATGAATAACAGACGATGTATCCGAATAAGGATTAGAGGTCATCAGGAGGAACTGCTATGCTATCAGGTTTCGGCCCCTGTTCCTCTACCTAGCATAGCAGCGGGCCAAATACATGCTAATGATGTATTTCCTCTGAAATAACTATCTAGTATCTTATTCTAATGCAAAGTATATTATTTATTATCCATCCATAAAAATTTGCCACTTAAGAGTTTAAATTTATTCTTTATATTATTGTGTTGATTTATATATTTTACTATTTTCTGCTTGATGTTATTTTTATAGTAACCTAGTTTAAAATGTATCTATTAAATTATTTAAATGATTTTGAAGAAAGCAATATCATTACATATTGTTGCAATTCTTAAAATTTCATTATTTAATGTATTATATTTTATATTATATGGTATGCATGAATGCTCATGCAAAAATATGTTTCTTGTAAATTTAAATATATCATCTTTACGATATAAATTAATAGTAGTTTTAGTTAATGTTAATTTAATGCTCATATCAAGATATATACTTTCTTTATCATTAATATTGGTTTTGTTAAGAATAAGGCTTTCTGGATAAATTTGTTCACTAATTGAATAAAAATTATTAGAATTAAATACACATACAAATCGGCTAACTTAGTCTACGTATTTAATATAATTATAAAATAAACAAAACATAATAATGCTAAATCAAAATTTAATAATTAAATAATAAAATTAATAATTGTTTTTAGATTTTCTATAATTTAAATCAAGTTAAAAAAATTTGAAATTTAAAATAAACGTCATTTTTATCAATTGACTAATAAATAACATACGTTGTATCAAAATAAGGATTAGAGGTCATCAGAAGGAACTGCTATGCTATCAGGTTTCGGCCCCTAATTCATCTACCCAACATAGCAGCGGGACCAAATACATGCTAATGATGTATTTCCTCTGAAATAACTATCTAGTATCTTATTCTAATGCAAAGTATATTATTTATTATCCATCCATAAAAATTTGCCACTTAAGAGTTTAAATTTATTCTTTATATTATTGTGATGATTTATATATTTTATGAATGAATGATCTGTTTTTATTATGTAAAAAAAGATATTTATAAAATCAGATCAGCTAACTGATCAAATCAGCTAACTGAGTCCACGTATTAAATATAATTATAAAATAAACAAAACATAATAATGCTAAATCAAAATTTAATAATTAAATAATAAAATTAATAATTGTTTTTAGATTTTCTATAATTTAAATCAAGTTAAAATAAAAATTTGAAATTTAAATTTGAAGAGTATTTTATTTTATTTAAATAATAAATAATTGTTATATAAAATATATAGAATAGTTATAGAATATTTTAATAATATAAAATTATTAATTATGTATAAATTTATTATATTAAATTATATAAAATTGTAGGTTAAATTATACAAAATAATTTGTATAATTATTTTGTATAATTTAACCTTTTATTTCATATTATACAAAATATGAAATAAAAGATTAAATTACTAAATTATATTTTAATTTTAAATAACGATATTGTAGGTTAAATTAACATATTTTTCTGTGGAATTTTTATTTCCATAAAAATGAATTCCATTATACAAATACGTTCTTTAAAAGACAAATACAGTTTCATCCGTTGATTTACATGCAGTTCCAAATTAAGTTCCAAATGTATTTTCTTTGTTACTAAAGGCTTTTAAAATAACACATTTCATGTCAATCAATTTATGTATTTTATTTAAAAATGATGAACTGAAAAAAATAAATAAATGAACTGAAACGTTCATTTAAAATAATGACAATTTTCTTTTAATCGTTTTAAGACCTAGTGATATAACACATCCACACCGAACTGCACTCAAGCTGCATTAGCTAAAATCTCAGCTAGCTATAAACTTGACAGCTAAATACACGAGCTAATTAAATGGGACTAAATAGAATAAATGCTAGCAAATTTGTAAAACAGTAACCGAATAGGAAGAAAGAGAATTACAAAATTAAGGTAATAAGACGTGTTTACATAGTTACTGTATCTATTATTAATAGAGCAAGATAAATTAAAGCAATTCCATACAAAAACGATTAAAATCAACAATCATTTCAACACAAAATCACTGACATTTCGCTTGCTCCTGAATATGATTAATAATGTCTTTTTTCGTGATAATTCCAAGTAAACAACTAAAATACCAATTAAAATACAATAAGAGAGCATTATTAATTACCCCTCGTGAAGAACGTAAGCGTGTCTTAATCCCATTTTACGGAAAAGATCAATTAATATTTCAGTTGGCTCTTGATGTGATACTGCCATCGGTGCCTAAAACACTTTCTACTTGATAAAATGTTACATAAAACACTTTCAAATAATTGTTTTATAAACAAACAGTCTATGATAGTTTAATGGAGCCAACAATAAAATTTGTATTTCATTTATTTGGAAAAAAAATAAAGATAACGTTATTGAATATTTTTTGTAGCACGATCTTGCAAAAATTCAATAAATTTAAACTTATAATTTCAAATAATAAAATAATTAATTGTTACAAATGAAAATATTATTTTACTAAAATTCTAATAAAATAATATAAGAATTTTATTAATAAAATAATATTTTTCACTCTCTCCTAATTGTAAACTAATAAGTAAAAAATCAATTTATAAAATTATTAATAATTAATTGTTTAATAATAAGATAAAAAAAACTAATAATCGATTTTTATAAAGAGTTAATATTAAATAGTATTATTTTAATATTGTGTAATATTTTTAAATAAAATACACTCTAGAAATTACATTATTTCCGCTACAGAAGTAACAAATTTTAAAAGTAGAAATTGAGGGCGCTGCTTTAATAACCTGTCAAACGGGCACGTCAGATATGTACATCCCGTCCGCTAGTCACCGAGACGTTCCCTGGAGATGTCCGGTATATTATCTGCATGTTGCGTCGTTTTGTCGGGGCTTCTAATTCTGGAAGGAAAGTCACAACTCGTAGGGGATTGATCGCGCTCACAGGAATGTCGTCCACAAAGGGCGGCTATACTGAGTCCATTGCCAACGTCGTTATTGTCTCTGCCAAGCTGCAACAACAGTCAATTCGCCCGCCGTCCACATGTCAGATGCCGGACGGTTCTCGTTGTCAAAGTTGGAAAGCCATTACCGATCGATACTCTCAATCAGAACGCGATGTTCAATACTTAGCAATCCAAGTTTTGATAAATAGGTAGAGATATGATCCAATTTACCAAGTCGAAAAATGATGAGCACAGCAGTATTAATAAGGCGCTGAAGAGGTTTAAGAGATGACTTTGAAGAGAAGACGATAAGGCTAAGACAATAATCAATACGTGGGAAAAGAAGGGAGAAGATAAGAGATTTACATGAACTAAAATCTAGAGAATTTCTGACGAGACGAATATCACGGAGAAGAATATTTGAAGATATAGTTTCATCACGAATGAAGTGATCGAGATTTAGATTATTGTCGAAGTAAACGCCTAGAGATACTAGTTTATCTACATCAGGAATAATTGTGGTCTGAAGATACAGAGAAGGAGGAAAAACAGAAACAGTGGAGGGTAAAATCCATAACACTCTAGATTTGGTAGGATTGAGGAACATGTGCAAAGAAATTAGATGCTCTGATAGAGCACGAAGACAATTAGACGCGGATATAAAAGTTGGCTTAGGGAATGAGAAGACGAGTGAGAATAAAGAAGTATATCATTAGCGTACTGCATTACTCTGAGGCAGAATTTTTGTAAAGAGAATAGGGCCAAATACTTAACCTTGAAGTACACCACAAGAGAGAGAAGATAAATGAGAATACATTCAATTAGAGTGGACGGAAAATGATCGATCGGAGAGATAAGAAAAGAACCAAACCAAGGTAGACGAAGAGAAACCATAATGATAGCGAAGACGAAAAAGAAGGATTTTGTGATCAACGATGTCGAATTCAGATGAAAGATCGATCGATATTCCACACTACAAAGTCCTTTGTCACGAGCGGAGAGCGGATCAGAAAATACTGTATGACATGATAGTTCGGTGGAATGATTGGAGCGGGAAGCAGATTGAAAAGAAGGGTAGAGCTGTGATGAAGAGATACTTGTTAATCTGATCTAAGACAAGATGTTCAAGAATTTTAGATAAGGTTGGTAGAATTAATATTGGGCGATAAGATGAAGGAAGAGAGAAGGCAACAGAGAAATTTTTAAGTAGGGGACGAACAATGGTCGTTTTCCAAAGAGCAGAAAATATTCCATTCTGGATTGACGAGTTAAAGAGGCTAGTAAAGAAATGTGTGAAGTCTGTTGACAACAATTTGAGAATTCGAGTAGGGATGAGATCTGAGGGAGATAACTTACAGGTTGGCGAAATAAGAAGGCAAGATACCTCATCTTCAGATACCGCAAGTAGGTAAAAGAGCTCAGGGATACGAATAGGCGGGATACAAGAAGTTTGTGGAAGAACTATGATCGAATCGATCAGAGCAATAGTTTTTGAAATTAGGTAATCGGAGAATTGAGAAGGATCAAGAGTGGAGATGACAGAGAAACGAGAAAGTAGAGAATTGATAGTGTTCCATTTAGTTCGAGAGTCATTAGCGAGAGCCAGTTTGTTTCTGCGATAATTATGTGCTTAGAATGCAGAAGTTGCATATGCGAACGACGAAGAGCAAAGAATTGGTTACGATAAACAAATGAGTCAAGTGATGAATATAGTCTGAGATAACGATGATAAGTTCTGAAAGAACAACGCAGGGGGCGTTTTGAAGTCACACACTCAGAGTCGAACAATGTTGCACGATAGTGACGTGATTGAACAAAAGCTTTAAGGGGAAGAATTTCATCAAGGATAGAGCAAAATACATTGTTAAAGAGGGTACATAAGTAATTGGGGGATTGGTAGATAGAAGAAGGATATATTAACGGATATCGGTTGATATTAGAGCGAAGAAGGGAAAGATCGAGGAATTTCCAAAAACGACACGAGATAATTTTTCCAGGAGCATTGATTTTTAACAAAGGAAGAGAATAGGTAACAAGGAAGTGGTCAGATAGAGCAGGATCAGATATGCACAATGAAGAAGACAAGGCAAGACGCGAAGGTAGGACAACAATATCGAGGGTACCGCCAAGAATATGGGTAGCAGAAGAATAATGAGGAGACATGATTTGAAAATCATGATAATTAAATATATAAATTGTCTTCATGATATTGGAATCACAATGATGCTCTAAGCGAACATTTATATCACCTAGTACAACGCAAGGTAAACTAGAGATGAAGATGAAAGAAAGTAAGTTCGTCAGTTCACAGATTACAGAAAAACGAGTCAGACGGATGGCATGATCCAGGCCGATAGAATAAGTAGATATTGAGAAACAATGAGCCGGCTTTTACATGGAACCTAAGTAATTCGAAAGTAAGAGGAACAAATGGCAACGATAATAATTACAACGGAGATCAATGGTGAGAGTAAGCTATAATACCACCGTGGTTAATTAATATGTTTGAACTAATAGGTAGTTGACGAGCCTTATCAACCACAGAGAGGTTTAAAGATGGGAGGCGTTTAATAGAGTAATCATTCTGATCAACGTGCCAAGATTCGGCTAAACACAAAACATCCAAAGATTTAAGAAGGAAAATATCATATACTGAATCAACCTTGTTACTAAGAGAGCGGATATTTAAGACGGCTAATTTCCAGGAAGACTTGGGAAGCAGCGGAGTCGAATCAATTAGAGGATACACTGGATGATTTACTTTAAGATTTGCTGGAGGATTTACTGAAGGCTTTATTTGAGAATTTTCTTGATGATTTACTGTAGAGTTTAATGAAGAATTTAATGGTTGATTTAATGGAGGATTAACTTGATAGTTTATTTGAGTATTTACTTGAGATTACTCAAGTATTTACTTAAGTATTATTAATATATACAATTATATTTTATATATTAAAATATAATATTAAAATATAATATAATATATATTGTTATATTGTTAATATAATATAATATTATAGTTATAATATAATATAATATTGCATATGATAGCCATATGTTATATTATAACATGAATCAATGATACTTCAATTGAAGTATCATTGATATGCAAAAATTATGTTTAATTCACAATTATATTAATTTATCTTTCAAATTATTAACTCGTTTTAAATTATGTTATTTAACCCGCTTTAAATAATAATTTTTTAAATAGCGCATTTTTATCCTAATATATAGTCATATAACTATAGCTAATATTTCATATGTAAAGTTTTGCCTAAACATTTACCGTATCAACTATCCTATGAAGATTAATCACATCTCGTGTTCCAAGTTCATCGTCACTGTGAAATATTTCATTATCACATCCGAAATAAATCAGTTGATCTTCGTTTAATATGTTGCTATGATTATTTTGAAATCGCTCTAAAAAGCAAAATTTTATTATGATGATTTTTTTCAGGTTTGCTGAACACAATAAATAAAACCAAAACCATTTTGAGTTAAAAGTTTGTTTAGTGAGTAAAGTAGAAGGTTCATGAACCTGAAGTTTAGGTTTATCCTTCTCATAAGAACCTTTAAGTTATAAAGTTTCGTTTCTGTAGCGAATTTT
Organism: Pomphorhynchus laevis; assembly: GCA_012934845.2. Lineage (NCBI taxonomy): Eukaryota > Metazoa > Acanthocephala > Palaeacanthocephala > Echinorhynchida > Pomphorhynchidae > Pomphorhynchus > Pomphorhynchus laevis. The sequence continues at coordinate 34,006 of WNNJ02001614.1, read as the reverse complement.
TATAAAATAATATTGTAATACTTATACAAATTTAATATGAGATTTGAGTTGACATATCATTCTTGAGAATCATCGGTAAATTGTGAGAATCTCGTTAGTTTTTGTCAGATAAGTAACGTAAAGTATTGTAGTAAACTTTATAATCCATAATGACTATTATTATGAAATAACCACTTATATTTTAAATAAATAGTTTATATTTAAGATTTGAAACGAATAAGAATCTTAGATAGCAACATCGCAATCTGATATTGACAGAGAAAGTCAATTTATTGAAATTATCTTAAAGTTTCTATTGATTGTAGTGGCTTAGTGGATTTAATAAATTGATTGAATTATTACACTTATTCGCTATTTAGCGTGAACGTAGTAGGTTCCTGATAACACTTATTCAAAAAGTTGGTATAAAACAGTTGGAAATGTAATCGACTCGTTTACCTAAAAATAATTACCGAAAAGTAAAATGATATTTTAAGAAATCGTCTTACTCCACAGATGCTTACTTATAATTACTCTGATCTCAAGCGATGACTGAAAGAGTAAACCAGAATTGAGAGAAGTTCCCGGAGATGATAAAGGCGAAGATAAAAGCTACAAAAATTCATCACATGAAGAAGATGATAGCAACAAAGAAGACGATGGCGACAGTGATGCCACGTCTGCTGATGTTACATTGACCTTAATAAACGTAGTATATTTGTCGCTATTTCTACGAGTCAATAATGCAAAGAGTAGGTTTATTTTATCTCAAAAATATAAATTTCATCAAATCAGTGTAAAGAAATTTCTTTTAATATTTGTTCGTCTCATATGTTGTGTATCTTATGTGAAAAATTCAGCCTTGATTAAGCAGTGACTGGGAGGACATATGCCAGTCCCCAACCAACGTTAAGATAAAGTCGATCAATTCAGTTCCTATATTTTCTAAAAGTAAAGTATGCGGCACTTTAATGGTTTCAGCTTTTCATCCGGCAGCTTTTCATACAGTAGTTTTATTTTTACAAGTTAAGAAAATATTTTCTCTTACAGGTTGAATTCCGCTTCGATACGTTTTATTCATATAATACTAAACCGTAGATCGATGTTTAAATATTTTGAAAGAATGTCATCTACTGCTTTCTCAATCTCAATAATGTGTTTCTGAACGAGCATTTTTGGTTCGTGAAACAAATCCTCACATTCTGGAATTTGACATTATATGAATCGTATTCAACATAATGTTGACTATTAGACGGTCATTCTATGATGGATTTAGAAAAGTTGCATACAAAAAAATTGTTTGTTGGTAAACAATTAGTTTATTTTTATCAACAAACAATTTATTTGTTGATGTAAACAAATTGTTTGTTCATAAACAATTTGTTTATTTATTTTATTCGATTTTTTTTGATAAAAATAGTAGTTCTTTTTGTAATTTACTGATTATTTCACCAGACACGACATTCACAAGCGACCGTCAGTAACTAGAAAGCGGTTGAATAACAACGAAATTTTGTTGAACAATTTACGCAAGCAGATTATGTTGGTGACAAACTACAAAGCGACTTTCTTTATGCTGGACAAAGAGCACAATCAAAATGAAACTGAGTTTTCAGATTTTGTTGTATTCTCAAATATTTTTGAAACTAATTCACTCGTTTTATGATTATACTCTGTCTGTTTGTTCAGATTTAGGCGATCTGGATTGACTGTAAAGTATTCCAAAATTATATAAAATTGCTATTTCTATATTATATTTCGAAAATATAATAATTAATTTATTTGTAAATAGGTTGAACGAAACCGAAATAAAATCATGGGCTCTCAAAACCTGCATTATAAATGCAACAATATAAGTCAACGGATCAATCCATTCATTGATTGTCAGTTTGTCAAATGAATGATTAATTTTTAATGTTTTTATACATTTTTAGAATGTGGTTTTTACACAAGAGCTATTTCAATAATCATATTTTATCGATGACTGTTCAGAAATCGATTGATGATTGATAAAATTGGATTACCATGTATAATATGGTAATATGGTTTAACACATTTTAATAATCCTTTGCTTTTAATAATAAATAATTCAAATAATTTGAATTATTTCAAAAAAATACCGAAAAAAAATATTTTTTGATAAAAAAAATATTTTTTTATCCGAAAAATACATTTTTAATAACCATTCGCTTTTCGAACGTAATTACGAATTACGTTCGAAATTACGAATTTTGAGATAAAAATTGTGTTGTGATAAACAAAGGACTTTAAGAAAAACGATTTAAACCAGTTTGATTGGGTGAGATTCAGCAATTCAAGATAAGAAGTTTAAAACGTTTTCACTTACTAACGAATTCTGATAGATCTTTAGTTAACACTTGTCCATAAAGGTAGCGGGTTCGTTCCGATGTTATAATTGGAATAACAGCATGCGTGCATGATTCCACAATATTCACCAACTGCCGCAACGTAAGTCCTGATTTTGGCAAATATATCAGATTTGAAGTAGGCGTTGTTCTTAATCAACAAACAATTGATCAATCAATCAGATACAATTTTATTCCAGTAAATTTAGCTACTGGTTAGGTCGAACATATGATGTGTTTAACCTAATCAGTTGAATGGCTCGTTTTCACAATAAATTTGCATTTGCAAGGTGGAATTTTATGTTCTAAATATTACGTTGTATATTTGCAACGTTTTTGTACGTCGAAGAAGAAAATGATTTATGACATAATAAAATAATACTGATTCCGTCAATTATGGTGCATTAATTCATAAAATATATCGATTAAAAGAATAAAATTGATTTATCAAATTATTAACATTATAAACCATAAGAACTAAAAACATCAAACAAAAGACAACAAACAAAATTATAAAATTGGATAATAAAACTGCGACGATATTCGTCGCAGATAAACAAATCTAATCAACCAAAAATATGAGATAATATTAGATATAATAATGAATTAATAATTCGGATTATTATAAGCTTTACGTTACTTTGTGAAAATAAGAGTAAAAATATCAAATCAATAGCAAGACAAGCAAAATAGTTACCTGGATGGCAAAACATCACTGGCCACACTTTGCACGCGAATTTCTTCTTTGTTATCTAGAAACGGATATCCTTGTATCTTGATATCATTATCATAGATTCCACCTGATACAAACGAGTCTGCGGTCCATTTAGCGATCATAGTAGCAATCATTAATGGAACTATATACAATAACCCACCAGAAACTTCAAACATAATTACAACGAGTGACACTAAATATACAAAAATTAATAAAACAAATATCATATTTATTGCATATTTCATTATATTTTTATTGATATATTTTTATTGAATTTCATTTAGACAATTCGAAATTAAATGAAAAAAATTTAAATAAAAAAATATTTTTTTTAATATAAAAAAATGATACAAGAAAAAAAAATGATACGAGATTTATGAAAAGGTTGTGAGCTTTCAGCCGACCAAGCCCATTTTAAACAAACATATAACGTTTTACTTCTGTTTAAAAAAGTAAAAATTTCAACTTCTGGTAATCCAGGAGTTGATAATGATAATCCATTGTTGATAAATAATTATTGGAGCTGGATCAAAGAAAAGAGGAAATTGTTATTTGATATTTCATTTTAAACAAAAATATAACGTTTTACTTCTGTTTAAAATGGGCCTTATTAGCCGAAAGCTCAATTTTAAGAGCTCAATTTCAAAGAAATTGTCGTTTTAATGAAATAAAATTAATATCTATTTCATGAAAATATCTTTGAAAAGAACAATGACCTCGACTATTCGAATTATCAGCATGACTGTATGAATATGCATACTTTTAAACAAAAGAAATTATAATACCTGTCATCTTGGTAACTATGAGTAGATAATGTGTAGGTAAAATTGTTATATGTTTATATGTTACATGTTATATATTAAAAGACTAATAATATTATTAATATTAGTAATATTAATAATATTATTAATATTATTAATAATTTTAATATTATTATTAATTAATAATAATGTTGAGATTTATTAAGACCACTTTGCCTTTCAGCTTGGGTTAAACAAACAAGGAAAAAACAGATTCGCAAATAAATTGGAAAAATTGAATAGAAAATGCTGCAATAAACATTCAAAATAGTTGATTGTTGAATATCAAATCACCATAATCAAATTTAGGTTATGGACATGCTAACCGGTCAATACTACTGAGTGATAATTTCGATATGTATACACATGTAAAGACGTGAAAAAGCGATTGACAACATTCAGAGCAGTAAAGGCAATTACAAGTCAAAGATATTTCATGAATCATTATGCGTTTCACACAACGTAATGATGCCATGATGACATCATTCACCACGTAATGATGCACGCCAAATAAGAGGTCTCTATTAATAATAATATTATTATTAATAATAATTAATAATAAATAACAATTATTATCATTGTTATTTTTAAATATCTTTGAAAAGAACCTCGACTATTCGAATTATCAGCATGACTGTATGAATATGCATACTTTTAAACAAAATAAATTATAATACCTGTCATCTTGGTAACTCCTGCCAAAAAGGCACAGGCTCCGATTAACGCATATAATCCAGGAGTAACACATTCTCTGTCAAGAGAACCACATTCATATTTGAAAGGAAACACATGTGGATATTTTCTAAAATGTTTCATTTAATTAAAACTAAATAAAATTATTTTACTCACACAATACAATAAATTCTGTAATTATACCGAAAATGCGTCCAGTTACTGCACCTATACACATTGATGGAATCATTAGGCCGGATGGAACTTTAGCTCCTACAGAGAAAACCATGAAAAGACTAATCAGCAGTAATGCGATCAACAATTGCCACATCGATGAATATACACCTTGACCGACATCGACTGGTATAAGCTTGGATGTTGCTGATTCGAGTGGATACTTCCACGTATAGTCACTAGTAAGAGTGTAAAGGATAAAAATTTAAACTAATAATTTAGCAACCTACCAAAGATCGGTTTGGTCTGTAATTGTACACTTGCTGACCATAGTTTGAATTAGCTTAGACATTGTCATACGAGTATATGGATTCGGAAAGAAGAGGAATGACGTAAGGAACGTTAACGTAACTACCTTTAAGTAAAAAAGCATACATCATATACGTTTACGCTACGAATTCACGACTTTAAATATGTAATTAGAAGATGCATTAATCTAAGTACAACAGATTTTATATTACAAATATAAAAATATAAAAATATTAATAGCCATAAAATTATGATATAAATTTTATATTTTTTAATATAATTATAACATTAATACAAATTACAAAAGGTTCCATCTAACATCTTAAATAAATATAGCATTTTTCGTTCACCTTTTATCTATGGAAAGGTGGGAAAGAAAGTAATGGAAAAATAATATCATATAATGTAACGAAGGTTATAAAAGGTTCCATCTAACCTTTTAAATAAATATAAAATTTTTTGTTTCTGGTAAAGAAAGTATTAATTAATGTAATTAATATAATAATTAATATTAATATATTAATTATTATGATAATAATATTATATTATAATTATAATATATAATATAATAAAATATATAATATTAACATATTAATATTTTATGATATTAATATATATTATATTAATATTATAATTTACTCGCCTCATCATAAATATTAATGATGAGGCTAGTTTATTAGGCTACTAGCTATGCAGCTGTTGACAAACATTAGAAAGTACAAACATTAAAAATACACTCCAATAAAAACAACCTGCATATGAAACATCACAATTCGGCATTTAATAGACCAGATTTTCTTTAGTTATCATCCAAAACTTCAGCTAAAAACATCGAACTCATTGAGCAGTAAGCAAATGCTTCATTCGCAAGCTCTTAATTTTTGCCAGTGGTCACAACTTTAGCACCGCTTAATTAAAAATATGTTCACAATTTCAAATTACAGATGCATAAAATGGTTTATCACATAACACAAAATGGATAAAGCACATAGCTTATAATTAGATCCATAAAACGAAACTTTCTAAATTAAAGGTCGCTTAGGCAATCTCGAAAATTGCCATAAAAAATTGCTTTAAAAATATTTAGCACGTTGTGACTTTAATCGATTCATTTTTACCAAATTATTCTAAAGCAGCATTGACCCAAACCTGAACGGACGTGCTGTTAGTATCAACGACCCAAAGCTTGAAGAGCTTGGGTTCATAAACCCAGTCTCTCTTAGACGCTCTTTAGGTCAAGCAACTGCTCTAAACAAAAACTCAAAATTTACACCCTTTTCCGAAAAATGCGCCAATTCGTAACTAAATTCGTCGGTTATTGGTAAATCCATAACTTCGCGGATTTAGACAGATAATGAACGCAATCGCGGTAGGAAGATCACTACTGAAGATGAGCATTTAGGAAAAATCTCAAAAATAATCTTAATGAAGCCAACCACACGTGCCTATAAGCTGAAAATTAAGTGATCCACACAAATCGCTCATAGCCTATGGTCAATAATTGAACGAAGCATCACCTGAAAATAGCATAATGGTTCTTGAATTGACACGCATAATAACTTCGGAGTTTCTACAGATGTTGCCATAGCTATCTTAATACTGCTATTATTGAAATGATAGCAGTAAAGTCCGTATTGTGATAAGATGAATCACTAATAAATCCTAGCAAGAAAAACGAAAATATTAAAGAGTATTAAAAGATCAAATATTAATATCACATTTAAGATATTAATAATAAATATAAGTTATACATTTAAATTTTGATGATTATTTTTATTTAAAACCCACCTATTTTTCGAATAATTACTATTATCAAACTAGTTATCTATATTTTGCTTTATAATTTTAAGTCAATATTAAAGTCAATATTATTAATTTTAAGTCAATATTGTAACAATTTCATTGTTACAATTGAAATTTTTGATGACACTGTGCACTAATTTAATCCTATCTATAAACCAACAGAGGTACGGTACATTTCAGTATTGGTGGACCTCATCAGCTACTGATCCAATACCTATGTTTGACGTTTCGGTTCTTTTAATGTTGGCTTACGATCACTCGACTCATCTGTTTTTATTGGCAATTAGATTTAATGAAAGCTTTATTACATTTTGCTAATTTAATTGAAATCATTTCTTATTTTAAATTTAATCTGTGTTGGTATTGGAAGGTGCTACCTATTTTTGCAATTAATTGCAATTTTTAAAGTAGTCATCTATAGTTTATTCCTAAAAGTAATTCTAAATACATTGTCATACGTTGGTTACGTCTTCAAAATCGCTAGAATCAAGATGCTACTTTTGCAACGGGAAGAATGGTGTATGGCGTAGTTGCGTGTGTGCAAAAGCTGACAAGCCGTTGACTGATTTTCGAGTACAACACTAATTGATTACATACACAGACGCCGTCCTCTATATGGTAAATTGTTCGAGCCGGATACGTCAACGATCAACTTCTCATTTGCACGCAAAACTACAGGATTATGCATTACGCCGCTGCTCTTCTAAAATGAAGAGCAACAGGCAGTTTAACTTATAGCACTTGAAGCGCTACAACACATTACTCGAGAATTCTTTCTCAAGAGTGAGTAGATAACTTAAAATTATCGGTATCAGTGTTGGAAAGCAAGTTAGAATCTCATCAATGCCATATTCTGAGCGTCATCCTTGAAAGCTTTAGTAACATTCTCAATAAATACCTTCTTTACCTTTCGAAAATTAAAGAAGTCTATCAATCATTTAGTCTATTAACCATTTATTATAAAAATCAAAACAACTTCAGAATATTCCGGCATTAATGATTAAACTATGAATTGCAAGTTTCTATAAATTAAATTATAAAATTAAAAAGTTTTATTTTAATAGATCTTAAATTGTTAGTTTCAAATCAATCGAGTCAACTAGCAAACGTTCCCCGCTTTGGTTAAATAATTAATTTAATTTTCATAACTTGTGAAAATAATTAATAATATAATTTATCTTACCTCTGTTACATCCCAATTGCGAAGTTTGCTGTTTCGTCGGTAATTACTCCAAAATGAATTAATTTTTATATACATTGCTCCCCAAAGACCCTATTTAATATAAATGCAACTGTCATTTATATCTTTTACATAAATTTAACATCAATCTAAGTATTGAGCTTATAAAGGGAAGTGTAAGTTAATGCTAAAAATATTTTAAAATAATAAAATATATCATTATATCAAATGTTAAACTTAATTATAATTTAAAAGGAGTAATGTCTCACCTGTCAATCACTGCAATAAAACCAATTTTTTACATCAAGCTGTAACACTAATGGTTGTGCTACGATTTGACTCGTTACACTCGATTAAAAATGTAAAATGTGCCAACTCAAATTAGTGCATAAACCTTCGAAGTTTTAAAATGCTTTTGATTACTAACTTTCACTGGAAGATATTAGTAACATAAAATCATAAATCACATAAAAATAGTTTTCATTATTTGTTTCAAAATTATTAAACAAAAATTCATTTTGTTTCAAAAGTAAATTAAAATGTTTTTATTCTCAAAAATAAAACACAAATGTAATTATTAAGCATTATTGAAATTATTAATTATTAATGGAATTGTTTCATGAAAATATCTTTTAAAAATAGAAGCAATTTAGATAACAATTTATTTGATTTAAAAATAAATTGTTATTAATGTAATTAAAATATAATATGTTTTCTTGATTTTGCATAATAATTAAATAATAATTAGTAATTAATGGAAATAATGGTGAGATAAAAATTTAATTCAATTTACCCCAATAACTCCTAATGTTGCAAATCCGAGTAATTCAAAATAAAACCAAGGAACACTGTAATCTATCGCGAATTGAATGTCTCTTGCAGTGGGGCTAACATATTTTACGACAAGAGCGCCTACCATTGCACAGAAAAACGATCGCCATAGAGTTTTAAACGGGAAATAATAGCTAATCTAAATTAATGAAAATTAAAATCAATGACAAATATATAAACAGCTCACCTCTTCCAAGCTGAAAAGCACACCACCGAGTGGTGCTCCGAATGCAACAGCAATACCAACAGCAGCGCCAGCAGATAGAATTTCTCGCTTTTTACCTTCATTTGATCCGTACTTGCGAAACAGATAAGACAAAATGTTTCCACAACAACATCCAATATGAACAAAAGGTCCTTCCTTTCCTATTACTAAGCTTGTGCTGGTAGCCAACATCATTCCTACGCTTTTCACTATCAGAGTCCAACGACCCAGAAATCCTCTCATTATGAAGCCACTTAAAATTGTTTTTATCTTAGAAAATATAAATTAAGATTAATTCAAAGAAATATGGATATCTCACTTCCGGTATACCAGATCCACAGGCATACGGGGCAAAGCTCTTTACAAGCATAACAGTGATGATCGAAAACAGAATAGACAATAACACGTACATTGTAAAGTTTAATATGTACTCCTTGTTAGATTGAATGATAATTGAAGCATTTTGATTACCACTACTTATCAATAAAGACCAATCATACCACTAGCATAAATGTAGAAACAAAGAACGGGTTTAAAAATATTTAAAATTGTAATATTTTAATATTTTATAATATTTAAATATACATTTCAATGTTTTCAAATATTATTTTATATATTTACTAGATATCAATAAACTTATATTATTAATCAAAATTATTATATAAAAATATAATATAAAAAGGATAATATAATAGTTCTGGAGAGAAATATTCACGATAAATTTTGATGACATATTTCGTTATAAGTCCATTATTAATCTCGAAAATTATTTAAAAAATTTCTTAGTAACTTTGTCCGCACACTATGACTCGCTCACTGTGTCCGTTTAAATTGACTAAATAATATAGTGAGTGAGAACGGGTTCTCGTTCACAACGAGAAACTAAGTTTTTATTAAACTTTTTGATAATAGAAAATTAATTAAAAACTTAAATTATATTGTTATGACTCTCCATGATCGCATACAACCATACGATTTACAATTACATACGATTTAATAATATATACAAATAATTATTAAATAATTATTTTTAATAAGATATTATAATATATTTTAATATATCATTTTATTATAATATATTTTTAATATATCATTTTTTATTATATTACAATTTTTTATTATTTACAATTACATACGATTTAATAATATATTAAATAATTATTAAATAATTATTTTTAATAATATATTATAATATATTTTAATATATCATTTTTTATTATATAATGAAACTTAAAACATTTTTCATGATTATGTCTGTTGCTAATATATAGTTTTCAATTTTAAAAGTATAATCTTAAATTTTATACATGGGGATAATATACCTATTTGGGTTCTAATAAATAAAAAATACTACAATAGTTTAAACTGCCTTAACTTATTTGTAGTGGCTAAAGTAAATCTTACAGGTTGGATTGATAAACAATATATATGCTTCAATGGATTATAGAGGTTTATGTAAGAATAGATGTTTTATGTAATAAAAGGTTTCTTTACTTACAGCTTTTTAATTAATGCGGGAACGTTAGACGGGCACCATAACGAAACAGATGAAATCATCAAATAGCGAACTTTTGGTCATTCCTGAGCAATTTAATAATGTTCTTCGGCCATTAGACATTAGCGTGAACATACTTTTAAGGAGAAATTAAGAATATTAGGAAGAAAAAACAATCAGTGGTGAAAATTCGTTTTCAGATACGGAACGACAAGCAAGGCTCGATATACTATTGTTTGTGAATGATTTAAAACTGCAATAAGAGGTAAAATGTCGATAATAAGCGGATATAAAAAATTAGAAATTGTTATATAAGAGTTCGGGGAATGTAGTATTTTTCGTTGATTTATTTATTCATTAATCTTTGAATAAGGAATTTATTCATTAATCTTTAAATAAGGAATTAATCTTTGAATAAGGTATGGCTGACAATCTATTGTGGTTTTTGATATTGCACAGGTGATAGATTATGATTCTAAGTATGGCAAATTTGATGTTTTACAAGTGATTATTAAATTTAGTAGTAAACCAAACTAAGATGAACCATTCCTTTTAAGTCAAATATCATTTAAGCAATTGATTTGTACATTAAAGGTGGAAAAATAACATGAAAATTGAATCAACGTGATAGGTGCTCATTATATTTCATTTTCATTTTGATAAAGGCTATGAGACATGAAGAGGGAAATAAATATTTAGTATTGCAAACATATCTGAAATTTTAACTGTAAAATTAGGAATCAATAAAAAAATCACATATGCAGCCAACCTCTGGACAGTTAACAACTCCGTATCTGTCAAATGTAATATTTGAACTCGACCAACAACAATGTTCTTTATTTAACCAAAATGCATCAGGGCAAATTCCGTAACGCAGATCAGTAATCCAAGTTGTACCAACATCAACAAAACTGGCTAATAAACCTAATCGAAAAATAAAGACATTTGAATTCAATAATTTAAATAATTTATTTTTATATTTAATTAGCTGCTGTGAGCTAAGAATGACGACATTTTGACGATTTTTATCATTCGGACAAATTTAAAAATTTGTATGATTAATTTTATCTATTTTAGCAGTTCAATAAAGTAATTTTAAATACGACAAAGAAAAGTAAAAACTTGCACTTTCATATGTAGATAATCACTAGTCCCGATTCCAATCGATCTTCATTATCCAATACGATGTATATAATATAATATATAATACGTTGCTGAATTGCCGCTGCACTCGTTGGATCCTTATTGGATACAGCATGTATCCAATAAGGCATGTATAATGGTAGTGCACAGACGTGCGGAGTAAACAACGGTCCAACATTTTTCACAAAATACGGCATTTATAGAAAATCGTGTTGCTTGATAGACTGGACGTAGATTCACGACTTTCAGACACCATGTCACTTCTATACGACTACTTTAGTACAGAAATGATAGAGTACCCGGCAACACTCATCAGTTGAATGAAGTCCCCACTGGTCGATTCGGTTGTCTGTGTGACATTGTGACTAAAGGCGTTTCCAACACTTTGCTTAATTGACTGAAGTTTGAGCTCTTTAACAGATCGAATTACTATATAGACCATTCTTAAACAATCAAAGTACAGTCTATCAAGCAACACCAGCACAGCAATTCGATTTGAAAAGAGCGTAAGCCTCAGACAATTAAGCGAAGTGTCAGAAACGCATTTATTCACAATGCCACACAGGCAACCGAAACGGCCAGTGAGTACTTCATTCTACTGAGTGTTGCCGGGTACTCATTGGTAGTCCATAAGTGACATGGTGACTGAAAGTCGTGAATCGAAGTCCAGTCTATCAAGCAACAAAATTTAGTATAAATGCCGTATTTCGTAAGAAATTTTAAACCGTTGTCTACTCAGCACCTCCGTGCACTACTATTATACATGCCGTATCCATTAAGGATCCAACGATTGCAGCTACAATTCGGCAACAACCTCTGCTTAGTGTTTAAGGATAACCCACAGATCTCAGTTTTATTTCTAACTGAAAAAATTTGGTTTATTTTTACCGTTTATTTATTTAAAGAACAAAAAAATATCATACAATTTCACGAACAGGTAAAAATAATTTTTATATAAAATTCATAAAAATATAATTTTAAGGTTTATAACAGATAATTTACAATATACCGGCTTACCGGCAGAAATTCCAACAAGAAATACGAGAACCCATCCTGAAGCAATATCTATTGCATACATCAAGTTTCCTTTAATTCCAGTGCGTTGTCTTTCTAATCGCAAATGTCTTTCGCTATCCTTGCGAACATCGCGTAACCAATCTATTGTTTCGAAATCATCATAGGTCTTTTTTGTACCTTCGTCGAAGCTTGCATACATAAAGTTTTCATTAACTAAAGTAAAACTTTAAAATTATCTAAATAAGCTGAAATTATCTTAATAATTATAAACATTTTTATTATAATTTTATAATTTATATATTAAAGATGTACTTTGTGTCTAAATTGTAATTTTATAAAGAAATAACTCCTTCATCTATTATATCTTATTAATATTTTTAATTAGAGTGTAAACAAATTGTAATAAGTAAAAATCAAGGATTTTTTGCAGTATCATTAGCAGTGAAGCACATCATCGTCCACAAATCATTTTTTGAAAAGGACGTCGTAATTTACTGTTTACCTTTTAGTCAAAAACAATAGAGTAAGGAACAATAAAGTCCTCGGATGTCCACAATCGAAATCTATGCTGTAAACTTATTGATTTTTTACGGTAAAACACTAATATTTATTAATGTGAAAGCATTTTAATAGATAAATCAATAATATATAGTTTAATTATACAGTTAAATATTTAATTAATAATTAATTATTTTTAATATTTAATTACAGTTTAATACAAATATTTTATTATTTCTTTTAATGATTAAATCAGCTAACTGAGTCTACGTATTGTTATATAATTATAAAATAAACAAAACATAATAATGCTAAATCAAAATTTAATAATTAAATAATAAATTAATAATTGTTTTTAGATTTTCTATAATTTAAATCAAGTTAAAAAATAAAAATAAAAAATAAAAAATAAAATTTAAAATAAACGTCATTTTTATGAATTGACTAATAAATAACAGACATTGTATCAGAATAAGAATTAGAGGTCATCAGGAGGAACTGCTATGCTATCAGGTTTCGGCCCCTAACTACTCTACCCAACATAGCAGCGGGGCCAAATACATGCTAATGATGTATTTCCTCTGAAATAACTATCTAGTATCTTATTCTAATGCAAAGTATATTATTTATTATCCATCCATAAAAATTTGCCACTTAAGAGTTTAAATTTATTCTTTATATTATTGTGTTGATTTATATATTTTACTATTTTCTGCTTGATGTTATTTTTATAGTAACCTAGTTTAAAATATGTATCTATTAAATTATTTAAATGATTTTGAAGAAAGCCAATATCATTACATATTGTTGCAATTCTTAAAATTTCATTATTTAATGTATTATATTTTATATTATATGGTATGCATGAATGCTTATGCAAAAATATGTTTCTTGTAAATTTAAATATGTCATCTTTACGATATAAATTAATAGTAGTTTTAGTTAATGTTAATTTAATGTTCATATCTATATATACACCTTCTTTATCATTAATATTGGTTTTGTTAAGAATAAGGCTTTCTGGATAAATGTGCTCACTAATTGAATAAAAATTATTAGAATTAAATACACATATATCATCAATGTATCGAAACATATATTTCATATATTTATATTGTTTAGATTTAGTTTTTACACAGTTATGAACAAATTCATATTCTATAAAGCTTAAAAACAAGTCAGCTATAATTGGGCTACAATTACCACCCATTGGAACACCTTTTACTTGTCTAAATATAGATGTCCCTACTTTTAAATAATTTTGATTTATCAAAATATTTAAGGATTCTATTAATTCAATTTTATCCATATATTTATATTTACTTTATGGTTTAATTTTTTAGATAGGCGTTATATATATCCTATATATAAATCGTTATATATATCCTATATGTCTGATTTATTTATTAACAAAGTATCTACTTTTAAAAAATTTTGATTTATATAAATCGTTATATATATCCTATATGTCTGATTTATTTATTAACAAAGTCTCTACTTTTAAATAATTTTGATTTATCAAAATATTTAAGGGTTCTATTAATTCAATTTTATCAATATATTTATATTTATTTGATGGTTTAATTTTTGTTAGATAGGCGTTATAATTATTATAACATATATATGTATATCTTTTTCCGAATATAAGGTTAATTAATTTTACTAACGCTTCTTTAATATCTACTAAATCTAGATTTGTATAAAGAGTACTAAAATCGTATGTATTTATATTTTGAAAATTTATTCCTTTTGTCTGTTCTAAAAATTCTTTTGTAGAATTAATACTGAAATAGTGTACTTGGAATTGTAATTCAAAATTTAAAAAATATGATTTTATAGATTCTGCTAAAAATTCAAAAATTTAGAAACAGGATGAAAATCAGTTATTTTTAACATTAAAATATGTTGAAATTGTGTTAAATTGAAAAAATGACACGATATTTGTCTCAGAATTGGAATTTATCATAATTATAATGTTAGGTCCGCAAACCATTTTAGAAATTTTTTGATTTCTTTAATTATCAATAGCATATAAATCTTAATAACGTACCAAGCCTGAATGAATAACAGACGATGCATTCGAATAAGAAATATATGTCATTATGAGAAACTGCGATGTTATCAGGCTTCAGCCCTTATTTCCTAGTTTAAAACTAGTCTTGAACCTACAATTAAACAGCATTTACAGGTATTTATGCCATAATTTTTAAATTATTATATATTGTAAATTTAACATTTTTATTATAATTTGCTGATGTATAATTCTACATTATAAGAAATAGAAAGAATTCATCGAACATATTTGAAAATTAGCAAAACAATAATGTCGTATCAATAATACATAATTTCAGTACTTCTGGCAGAGTTTATATTTCCTAACTGAGTCTATTATATTTCCTAACTGTGTCTACGTATAAAAGTCAATGTTCATGAATTGACTAATAAATAATATACGATACATTCGAAAAAAGAATATATGTCATCAAAAGGAATGCTATGTTATCAAATTTTAACCACTTATTTATAAACCCTGGAATTAATGTAACAACTTACTATCTTTGTATTCATAAATACAGTAATGAGGCAAATTTTCTCGTAAAGAAATCCTACAGATAGTAACATCTATTTGTTTAAGTTGGTACGTTATTAAGATTTATATGCTATTGATAATTAAAGAAATCAAAAAATTTCTAAAATGGTTTGCGGACCTAACATTATAATTATGATAAATTCCAATTCTGAGACAAATATCGTGTCATTTTTTCAATTTAACAAAATTTCAACATATTTTAATGTTAAAAATAACTGATTTTCATCCTGTTTCTAAATTTTTGAATTTTTAGCAGAATCTATAAAATCATATTTTTTAAATTTTGAATTACAATTCCAAGTACACTATTTCAGTATTAATTCTACAAAAGAATTTTTAGAACAGACAAAAGGAATAAATTTTCAAAATATAAATACATACGATTTTAGTACGCTTTATACAAATCTAGATTTAGTAGATATTAAAGAAGCGTTAGTAAAATTAATTAACCTTATATTCGGAAAAAGATATACATATATATGTTATAATAATTATAACGCCTATCTAACAAAAATTAAACCATCAAATAAATATAAATATATGGATAAAATTGAATTATTTGAATCCTTAAATATTTTAATAAATCAAAATTATTTAAAAGTAGAGACATCTATATTTAGACAAGTAAAAGGTGTTTCAATGGGTGGTAATTGTAGCCCAATTATAGCTGACTTGTTTTTAAGCTTTCTAGAATATGAATTTGTTCATAACTGTGTAAAAATTAAATCTAAACAATATAAATATATGAAATATATGTTTCGATACATTGATGATATATGTGTATTTAATTCTAATAATTTTTATTCAATTAGTGAGCACATTTATCCAGAAAGCCTTATTCTTAACAAAACCAATATTAATGATAAAGAAGGTGTATATCTAGATATGAACATTAAATTAACATTAACTAAAACTACTATTAATTTATATCGTAAAGATGACATATTTAAATTTACAAGAAACATATTTTTGCATGAGCATTCATGCATACCATATAATATAAAATATAATGCATTAAATAATGAAATTTTAAGAATTGCAACAATATTAAATTGTAAATATTAAATTTACAATATATAAATCAACAATATATTATAAAAAAATTAAAATCATATTTAAAAAAGATAAAATAAATAAGATTAAATGTTATTAAATCTTATTTAAATCTTATTTAATTTATTTAAAAAATAAATTTAAACTTCTAAGCGAAAATTGTTTATGGATGTATAATAAATAATATACTTTGTAATATAATAAGATACACTTAGGTAATCAAATTTCATCAGAGGAAATATATCATTAGCATGTATTTGGTCCCGTTGCTATGTTGGGTTGAGGAGTTAGGGGCAGAAACCTGATGGCACAGCAGTTTATCCTGATGACATCTAATCTTTATTCCTATTCAGTAAGCTATTATAATTATCTATTAATTGGTTCATAAGAATTATGAATCATATTATTTTTAAGTCCATTTTTAAATCAATGGTAAAAAATCTGTAGGTGTTTCAACAAATTAGGTGTTGCCTTGGCGACACTGGCAAATTCAACAAAGAAGTATTGGAATATGAAATTGTTATATTAAATTATATATAATAAAATAAATTCTGACCTGGATAATAAGGATTAAGTACAATAGATTTAGAATAAATGAAATAAATCGCGTAATTGACAGCGATAAGTTCGAAATTACAGTGTAAGGTCGGATTATGTAAGGTTAGAGAAACTGCATCGAAAGCCAACAATGTAGGTTGTAAAAACAAGCAAACATTAGGTGTTTTAGAGTCTTGAAAGAGATTTTACGCATTATTTTAACTAATTCAGATAAAAGCTGTTAAAATATAATATGTTTTTGATGAAAAAATAAAAAACTGATTAAATCAACGGAGATTCAACTACAAATTTAATTTAAAGTAACAGTGCAAGGATTCAAGTACAAAATTATTAAATTTAAAATAACCGATTACCTGTTTCTGTATTATGTCTTCGTGCATGAACACCAGTGTCGTCGGGTATCAAAGAAATGTCATCAGAACTTGTACTCATATCAAAATTCAAATCTTCTAAAAGTCCAAGCCAATTAAAAAAGTTTATGTTGAACATCGTTCAATATAAATCACGTTATGTATATAAAAATATTAGATAAAAAGTAGTTTAAATAAATAATTTGTAAAATATACCGCTAAATGCTTTAATCCTAAACATACGTCTGCAAACTAGTGTATGCATATCGTAAAGAACCTGTTGTAACACTATCTAAACACCAACACTTTGGTGTTTAGATAGTGTTACAACAGGTTCGTGGCGACATTCGATAAGACACATGTTTAGGATTAAAGCGTAGAGTAGTATAACATCCTTACATTTCACAGATTAAAATGAACTGCTCTGGAAATATATTTCGGTTATTATGTGAATAAAACTTGGAGTTAAAAATTTACGAGAAATTTCGAAAAATTAATAATTGATAAACTAAGCAGAATAAATTTTTAGTTTGCTAGATTGCGAAATAAACAACAGGAAACATGATCCACAAATGGTTGTGCTGACGAAAGTCATTTAACTAAGTAACAGTGTCGACTGGTCGATACGAACATGCTGACCAATGAACAATATATTTTTCAACAAAATTGGTAAAGTTTGTTTTTTTTTCAACATGAATGACAAAATTTTAACATGTCGTTAAGATAATAGCATGAATGTAAGGCATTTAAAAAATACTTTACGGACATTATTTTTCAGATCTGGAAAATGAATGGAAAGATAAAGCTTATCATGAAAAGAAAACAATGAGGTGGCGTGCTGGATAGGTTGGGGGCTCAGATCCCTCTGGATTTGATGCCGTAATATCGGTATGAAGACTTGATTAAAGTAAAAGAAAGAGAGTCTTGTTGTTTTTGACTGACTTTTTAATCACTGTATTTAACACTGTCGTTTTTGATTAGGTTACTGGGTGAATTCAACAACAAGGCCGGTCGTTGGATTAATACAGCACTCCACAGAGCCAGAACCGTATATCTTACTCACAAAACACCGCCCGTCTGTGGTATTTATATATAATATCGTATTAAATAATTAATATAAAATACAACAGAATAAATTATCTGCATTAATCGATTGTTTTAGACATAGTTATATTTCTTTCTGATTTATAAAAACTTATGATTTTTAATATTTAAAAATTTAAATATTGAGTTGGAAATTGAAATGTCAAAATACCCAAATATTTTCATGAAATATTTAACATTACAAATATGACTTACATTGCAGTTGTGCATTTACTCATACAAAGTGACATATAAAGTTCAATTATGCTGTCAGAGTTTCTAAAGAATTCCGGCAACAATATGGAACATTAATATCTTGTTCTATATGTATTTTTATAAGAGTATTGAACATTATATATAAATAAGGGTTTTATTAATAACTATATAACCAATAAAAACTTTAAGAAACAAAAACATGCAAAAGACAAATGTAAATAGAAGCCGTTCACGACGTGTATTTTGAAATCTTCAACTTATATTTACGGCTTCATGTCCAGAGGGATCTGAGTCCCTCGGCCGCACCAGCGCGCTGCCCTCTGACTGAACCATTCGGGGTTTCTCACACATCTAAGAGTCCAGTCAAGGCGGACTATGGTTAGAAATCTCGAGATGAGGAGCTTGAGAAACCTTAGTATTTGTTCTACGGAACGTCCTCGTGAGAATAAGGTTTCTTATTCTAATAAGAAAGTATTTATTATTATTCCATAACACATAAAGTTTCTTGCAAGAAAATATTTATAAATATAAAAAATATTGTAAATATTTATTTGTTTATTAAAATTGTGACTTACATAAAATCACGATCAAAATAAGTGCGTTCAAACGATCAAAGGATTTTACAAATATAAAAAAACTGTCAATCATAAAGCAAATACTGGCTTAAAGCAACAAGATAGCCTTATTGCAGACAAGGTAAGAGTTTGTTGTCTGCTGGATCTATCGTTGAGCAAAGGGAACTTCCCCCGTACCTAAACTGACAAACTTAATTAGTTAAATTTATGGAAGTTACGCCAAGGAACAACGTTTCCAACATCTTCATTAGGGACTTCTCTGCACGTTTTAAAGGAAGAGTTATTTTTTTATTCAATAAAATATAACGAGTTTTTTTTTCATTCAATAAAATATAACGAGGCATTGGTAAGGATATCCTTTTGCACCACTGAACTTACCCGTGATTACTTAATCCATTTCAATAAAAATAATTCAAGTCGTGGTAAAATCTTATACAAGCTTATCCAAGCAATCTTGAAAATCAACAACATTCCGACATACATGTCGGATGAAGACATTCGAGCACTTGACCAAGCTTTTAAGATTAGCAATATCAGATTTATTACAGGAAAGAGAGGATTGCCGATTGCGGTGGCATTTTGTTCTGCCTACGTTGACTTGGCCGAGTGTCTAGCTCACTCCAAATGTAACCCTTTCCTGGGATATAATCTGGCATTCACTCTGATCGAAACTGACTCTATGACCTGCCCATTGTGATGTCTACCACAGATGGGAACATTGAAGTTCTTGTGGGATATGTGGCTCTCTGGATGATCATTCAAAAAAATGCGATAGATCCCCGAACTGTTCTAGCTGTGGGGGAGTCCACTTAGCCTAATCGAAAAAATTTGCTTTCTTCAAAAGCTACAAGAAACGTCATCTGGTAGCTCAGATGAAACCAGCCAGCTTCTTCGATGTATGTTCCTCCAATAATAACAACATGACGTCTAACTCAGACCTCTTACGGCTTGTTGAAGCCAAGCAACAATAATCAATGGATAAGATGACCGAAGATTAAGACATAAGATGAAAGATCAATGATGATTTAAAGTCCACCTACATTAGTTGCTAAATCTAAAAAGCCACGAGATCAAATAAACGGATTGCTTCGCCGCCGCAGACCCTAGCCTGTTTAACACTGGCAAAGATAGGAAAAGATTAAAGAGTTGCGTTGGGAAATGAAGATAATGACCTGAGGAAATGACTCCACATGTCGAGGCTGGAAGCAGAAAGAGCAACATTGCCGCCTCTTGTTCCGACTAGGTGAAGGCGTCCTACTCCAGTTACACTAATGTAATGGAAAGTAACCAAGAGCCTTTTTCGCTGAATATTCTTCAGTGGAATGTGAGAGGTGCTTCCGCGTTAATGCTTCTATCTGGGAAGATGCAGATGTTATAGTCCTTCAGGAGACGTGGTCTATCCGTATCCCCCAAAGACTACACTCGATTTATCCCTAAGCATATAATCACACATTTTACTCCGTTATGAGCACATCTATACTTTTCTTCTCAAGGTCTTCTAACCCTAGTTAAAAGCTCTTGAGGTCCTCCCTCTTATTAAACTACTCGTGTCCAGCCTTTTCTTGTTTAGTTATATCACTAATTAAAAACGGTTTCAAACGGTTTCTTTTTTCAGTCATGGAAGATTTACAAGAATCGTGATCTCCTGGAATAATTCGTAGGTAGCGGCTGCGACATGTTACTCGGTGACTTCAACGACAGAACTGGTTGATGGATTAATGCAGCAATCCACAGACGCAATAACGCCTATTTTACACATAAACCACCTACCACCACCTTTCACTGCTCTACAACAAATTTACTCTTCGACATATTTCTGCTACATAAGATGTGGTTGTTAAAACCCACCTGCACTGAGCAGTCGCGCTAACAGCTGACCACCTCGCATGACCTAATACGCTGGCGTATTAAGGAAGATACGTTGCTTAGAAAGAGGTGCCACTTTGATCCTATTAGAGTGACCTTCTTTCAAGCAGCTATACAACTATTCCCTATGACAGGTAATGAGAGTTTAGCCGAATTTAATTCCTACCTCTCTTCGCAAGCTACCGGGATCCTTTCTACTACCTTTAAAGGTCGCATTTATGATACCACTCCAACAAAACTCAAGGTTCTAGCAAACATGCTACACCTTCTCAGTCTCTCTGCTTCCTTCCAGAACGTTCTCTCGAATGAATGCTGGAGTACTAGAAATAGGCTCCAGTTGAGTAGGGACAGTACGAGTATTGCTCGTCTTAATCCCTCTCAGGCTTCCTTCTGGAAGATATTCAAGAAGGATAAGTTCGTCTTCTGGTGAGAGAGTCATTGGGTTACATTAGTATCGTATGCCTTGATAGAGTTTTGGAGGAGTCACTAACCCTACATAATTATGGAGCTACGCTTTCTACCCAGCCAATCCCGTCTTGGGATGACTTCAGAAGCAGGGATTTATCTGTTACGGATATTCTTAACTCCTAAGGCCCACTTCCAGGCATTTCCAAATCCGTCGCTTCACTCTCTTCTCTAGTTTGTCAGTGTTTAATAGCGATCAAAGTATAGAATTGGCCGTCACAATACTTTTAGCCTCATCATCCGATGTAGCCAGCATAAACTGTAGCCGACGTTTATTTTTACAACAGAAAAAATCGATGTAATGTCCCAAAGACCTGCAGCTCATTTCTATTCAAAATTCCCTCCCTCATCTCGATCTACTAAAAAGCGATTGCGCGTAGAATCCGGGACCACTTAAGTAGGTGTAATTTAATCCAGCCGACTTTTCGTGGGTTTGTCAAAGGTCGCTCGGTTCATTCAGCAATTAGTGAAGTGCATCAGTTTTGTCAGGATCACAGTCAGTAACTTGCTGTGGCTGTATTTCGTGATTTTTATGCTGCATTTAATCGCATCTCCATTCCCTTCGTTATTTCCTCTCTCAGGTCCATCGGTCCTCTCAGGTTATTTTTAAGATTAAAAGAGCAATTATCCCCATCTAATCTTATTCTAAACTCTGAAAAATCGTAGGTGGTAGTCTTTCATATCGCATCTTCAACAAAAAAAAAGAAACTTAAGAGACTAGAACTCTCTGCACTCTCCTCCATTTTGCAGCCTCTACCACTCCCCATATTCACGAGTCGAGTAAAATACCTGGGGTTCACCGTTATGGTCGGCGAAAGCATATCCGGATAGACTTAAACGTATGCTGAGAAGAGCTAGGTGGGCTCTGAAACGGGTCCAGCATCTGTAATTGAACGGGACAACCCAAGTGCGCCTTTGGGGTACTTGGGCTATCTCGAGATTAGTCTTCTTCTCTGGATGACGTGCCCCAGAGCAAAAACTAAGGTTTCTCAAGCTCATCATCTCGAGATTACCGACCATAGTCCGCCTCGACTTTACTTTTAGGGGGTGAGAGACCCCGAAAAGGTTCAGTCGAAAGGCGTCCCGCTGGTGCGGCCGGGGGCTTAGAATCCTCTAAACCTGAGGCCGTGAAAATGTTGAAGTTTCAAAAAGTTATGTTTGACAAAAAGAAAAATTAAAGTTTTATGATTAAATGGAGATTTTTTATTAAATACACAAATTATTATAATTATTGAACAATTGATTTACAACAGATCGTTTGAAATTGTGATAATGTGATTGTTTGAAAAGTCACAACATATGACAAATCTTAAAATAAAACTTACATTGAATCTTTCGGATTTTTATTCCATAATATTTAAAAAATATGTTGCAACATAACACTTAGTTGCATAAATATGCAATAATGAAAATAAAAATATGCAATTACGTTTTTTGAAATTACGTTATTTTGAAATATGCAATAATTAAGGAAGTTGTGATGAGTTTAAAAGATACGATTGCAAAAAAATGCATACGAAACTCGAATAAGAAAGATACGACGAAAAAATGTCAAAACTCGAATAAGCTGAAATAAACTAGTGGTTGCAAAAATCCAAACAATAACGTCATGAATTAAGAATGAGTTTTCTATAGTAGAAATATAGAATGTGAAAATATTAAGTCGTTCTGCATTTTTGTAATTTAAACTTTTGCAGATTATAATATAAAAATACTAAATTAAAGATTATATTATAGCGTACAAAGCTAAATGCAAATGTTAAAGAAAAACAAATATTCGTACATAAAAGCATGGATTTATTAAAAATATTGTACGAGTAAAAAGTTTTCTATTTAAAAATATTGGCTTCTATTTAAAATATTGGCTTTCTATTAAAATATAAAATATTAAATTAAATTAAAATTAAAATATGAAATTAATTTAATATTTTTATAAAATTTTGATTTAGCATTATTATGTTTTGTTTATTTTATAAAATAAATGATTGCTATAAATGCCGCAATTTTACAAATTTATAATTTTTATAAACTACTTATGATATTTGCTTATGATTTCAATTTTTTGATCTGTTATTTTAAATTTCATTTTTTTTATTTTAGAATTGATTTAAATTATAAAAAAAATTATGATTATGTTTGAATTAATTTAATTTAACATAATTTAACATTTAAATTATGTTTGGTAGAGGAATTCTGCGTCGAAACCTGATAGCATAGCTGCTCCTCCTGATAATTTCTAGTCCTTATTCTTATACAACGTCTGTTATTTATTAGTATTTTTATTATTTATCTTTATTTTATTTTTATTCTCTATTTCTATTTATGATACATGGCCTATTATTTTTAATCAATTCATAAAAATGACTTTTATTTTAAATTTCAATTTTTTATTTTAACTTGATTTTAATTATAGAAAATCTAAAAACAATTATTAATTTTATTATTTAATTATTAAATTTTGATTTAGCATTATTATGTTTTGTTTAGTTTATAATTATATTAAATACGTAGACTCAGTTAGCTGATTTGATTAGTATAATTATAAAATAAACAAAACATAATAATGCTAAATCAAAATTTAATAATTAAATAATAAAATAAATAATTGTTTTAAGATTTTTTATAATTTAAATCAGGTTAAAATAAAAAATTGAAATTTAAAATAGACTAATAAATAACAAACGTTGTATAAAAATAAGAATTAGAGGTCATCATAAGGACCACTAATTCTTATTCTGATACAACGTCTGTTATTTATAAGTCAATTCATAAAAATGACTTATTTTAAATTTTTATTTTTTATTTTAACTTGATTTAAATTATAAAAAATCTAAAAACAATTATTAATTTTATTATTTAATTATTAAATTTTGATTTAGCATTATTATTATGTTTTGTTTATTATATAATTATATTTAATACGTAGATTCAGTTAGCTGATTTGATATCAGATCAATTAACTGAGGTTAAGTGATAATCAATAGAAAAGAAATAATTAAAATTGTAAATTTAAAAATGTTAATATCTTAACCAAATAAAAAATCGTATAACTCAGTATTTGTATGAACTGGTTAATTGATAATATACCATGTTAAGATAGAGGTCACAAGGAGGAACTGTTAGGATTTCAAATTTCGAAAACCTATTCCCCTATTTGATTATATCGTAAACTATCTTGCTATAAATACAGAGTATATTATTTACAGGCTTACCCGTTTCGGCGTTTCCGAGGTTTTTAAAAAATTTATCACTTAAAAAAATAACTGATTTTGATCAATTTTTATAAATTAAAATTTAGGAGAAGGATCAATAAAACAAGTATATTTTTTCTTTAGCTGCTGCTAGCAAACAATTGAATGAAAATTAACTATTCGCAAAAAAAGTTAACTAAAACATTTAACATTTATTAAGTTAAAATGGTTTAAATTATGGGCGATTAAAAAGGAAAAATGATGAAACTAGTGTTTTTGAACAGAGAAAATTAATATACTGGCCTTCCATTTATAGATAATTATTAAATAGTAGTTTAAAAACATTTATGTCCGACAATAAAACATCTTACAAACGTTTTAATCGTATGTAAGACGTATAAGACATCTAGCAAGTATCAGACGTCTGTAAGACGTATAATCGTCTTACAGACAATTATAGGCAAATCTCAAGATACCAGAATAATGAAAGTTAAATCTGTAGTGAAACTTATACGCTTACAAAGGCCTTCGTAGCGCTATTGTTGACGACAGTACAAGTTTAGATTATAAAAATGATTATTTTTTAATATAAAAAATTTTAAGATAGAAAAATACTACAAGCATATTACGTTCATAAAACCGTAATAATATCATGTCGAATAATATAGCAAATATCACATTGAATATTTTGTAACGATAGTGTATACAATGATTTTGTTTAACTTTTATTTTACTTTGATTTTTTTGTACTTAAATTATTTTTTCTTTCATTTTGTTTTGTACCTTCAAAATTCAAAACTTTACGATTTTAATTTTTTACATCAATAAATAACATCAATAATATTTATTAAAATTAGCATTTAATTAATAAGAAGACAAAATTGACAAGATTTAAAACATAATAATGCAATTCAAGTATTTTAATAACAAGATATCAGATATCCATTCAATACATAATTACAAGAACTGCATTAAAATGATGTTCACTTACTTGATGTGTAAAGACAGGGAATGGTTGATTATTCATAACTGAATAAAGATATGAGATTGCATATTTCTTAAGCTTTTTTTTGGTCGACGGGCACCATGAAAAACAATCACCTGCGATTATGAAGAGTTGAGAAGATTGGGTATAGGTAACTTATTATTAAATCTTAAAAAGAATTCGATGATGTCTGAGACTACATCTTTTCATCTCTGTTCAGAAAACAGGGATGCGGTATCATGCAAACCACAATATGTTGATTACGTCGAAAAGGTTTAAATAGAACAATGGAGGCAACCATAAATAAGATAGGAGAAAGTGGGGGAGCCTTGAAGCACACATGTAATAGGCTAGAACTGACGTGCATCGTCATCTTGGTAAAAGAATCGCGTAGTTTACAGCAATATCTAAACTCTGTTAATAATTATTGCAGGAACCCGGAAGGATATGAGATAAAAGATAACAAAAGGAACAAAGATGCGGTTAAATGCAGTGGAAAATCAAGGAATAAGCTACAGCAAGCGGATGACTGTTTTCATAACAAAACTTGTGCACTTATATAGCTGAATGAACTGATCGACCTTTCACAAACCCATGAAAATCAGATGGGATTAAATTGCGCCTGCTTAAATAGTCGCGGATTTTACGCGCATGTGCCTTTTCGTAAATGGATATAAGGGGATTTTCAATACAAAATGGGCCGCAGGTCTTTAGAACATGATACCAGATTACCTTTTTGAGAAAAACAACCGTCGACTGTCATTAATTTCTGCAATATCGGATGGTGTGGCTTATAGCATTGTGATGGTCACCTTCTTTCTCTTTATGTCTGTCAAAAGCTGGCAGACGCGAGTAGAGAATGGCGCACGGATTTTGGAGGTTTCTCGAGGCGGACCTCAGGAGTACAGGATATTCATAGGGACAGAATCCTCTTTAGCAGCGTATCATCCTCTGGTCTCACATGAAGTAGGTTATGCGAGGTGTTCAATTCAGGCGGTCTTTAACGGCATGTAGCAATAAAAATGTCGAGGAGTTTGTTTGTTGATGTGCAATGAAAGGTAGGGACGGTGGTATATGATATGTAATATATAATAAGATAATATAATATGTAATATATAATATAATATTCGTACTTAGCTCTATGGAGTGTAACTTTAATCCAACAACCGGCCCTGTCGTTGAAATCATCTAGTAACATGTCGTAACCCCTTCCAATAAAGTCTCGACCAGATAAAATAGGAAAAGCAGAAACACCTCCCAAAATCCACTTAAGGATATTCATGGACCAGAGAGAATATATAACAAAGGGAATTAAGATGCGGTCAAACGCAGCAGAAAAGTCAAGGAAAATAGCCACAGCGAATTGATGACTGTTATCTCGACAAAACTGATGAACTTCATCTATTGTTAAATGGACCGAACGCCCTTTGACAAACTCATAAAAACTCGGTGGGATCAAGTTACGCTTACTTAAACAGTCGCGGATTTTACGCGCAAGCGCTTTTACATAGATGAAAATTAGTGAGTTTTGAATCAAAATGGGCCGCAGGTCTTTAGGACATTAAATCGGACTACGCTTGGGTAAAAAAATTCTACGACTAATATTGATGCCGGCTACATCGGATAGTAAGGCTTAAAACATTGTGACGGCCAGATGTTCGTAGTTTCAACCCATAATAATTTTATCTGAATCAATGGCTAGCGCTGCTATTGATTTAAACCAATACAATTTGTTCAAACATATTCAAATCGATTAAAAAATAACGAACTCCTTATTCATTGCTTCAATCATGTGCCGTGAACACAATGGTTAGCACCACTGGTGCTCCCTGAATATGAAGACCTTTCCAAGATGGTAACAGCACGGACTGTTGTATTTTTAATGTACAATCAGAAAACACAAACGTTGTTGACTGTTTATGTGTTCAACAAAGCAGACCATCTGATTATAATATGATAAACGGTATTGTGTACATTGGGTGTATTACCAACTTTATATATTAACTTTATGTTTAACAAAATTAATATTTAAGCAAATAAAATACAAATTTATCTTCGAAATAAATTTAATTTATTATTAAAATAAAATAAATTAATATAAATTATTAATATGTATTTATAATGTTTTTATTAATGTATGATAATGTTTTTATTATGTTTTTATAATGTTTTATTAACGTATTATAATGTTCTTTATTAATGTATTATAATGTTTTTAAAATATATTTTTTGTTAAACATAAAAAAAAACAACTTTTATTATTAAAATTTGTAAAATTTTAATATTAAGCAAATATTTTATTTGATATTTTATTAAATAAAACGATAGACGGGTATTACAAAAAACATTTTGTGTATTACCAAATCTAAATGCACATTAACTTTTAATTTAACAAAATAAAAATTATATTAAACAAATTTTGGTGTAATCTTTTATAAACTATTTATAATGTTTAAAATCTATTTTTGTTCATCATAATAAACAAAAAATTTCATTTATATAAAATAACTATTTTATTTAATATTTATGTAAGTATTAAATTTCTATAATAAAATATTTTAATAAAATATTTTAATATAATATTTTAATATAATATTTTAATAAAATATTTTAAGCGATATTAAACCTCATGTTAGAAATGAATGAAATCTGAACTCAACTCTTTTAAGAATTTTCTATAACAATTTATAAAGGTAAACGAATTCTGATCTCTGAGCTTTGTAAATTAATGTGCAAAGCCCAGAGATCAGAATTCGTTTATGTGTATGCAATAAACAAATATTGAAGGCAAAATATAAACATTATGGATTTATAATCGTTATATAAGATGTATATACTCAATAAATTAATGACACAATCTAG
Source organism: Pomphorhynchus laevis (assembly GCA_012934845.2). NCBI lineage: Eukaryota > Metazoa > Acanthocephala > Palaeacanthocephala > Echinorhynchida > Pomphorhynchidae > Pomphorhynchus > Pomphorhynchus laevis. The sequence continues at coordinate 5,025 of WNNJ02001614.1, read as the reverse complement.
AGAATATTCAATAGTAATTGCATTTTAAAACAGTGCAATCAGAAATAACTCGGAATTAGTCATTAAAATAAATTTTTGACAGACATTATTTTTACCCATTAATCTTGTTCGAAAAAATGGAAACATTTTAGTATGAGGTAACTACATTTTAGGAATTAATGGATCGACAGCGTTTTTGAATAATTTACATAGGTTTATTGTTTATGTATTAAATATGATTTTTAATTAATTTCAAAATAATTTTTATTTTGGGCAGTAAGCATAGTCTATTTATGATCTAAATGCGACTACAATGGTACGGCCAGGTTCTCCGCGCAAACATCAACCATTAATAGAGCCCATCGCCGTAACAGTGGAAGGAAAACGTCCGATAATAAGATTAAAGTTGCGGTGGATATACGTTATAATTCGTGACCTATAATTAATAGTTATAATTCAATCTGGTAGTCAAAGATGGCCTCATCCAAACAAGTGACAAACAGCTAATGGTCATCAACGGTAACAGTAAGATAAATATCATTTGTCGACAGATGAATAAAGATAAAGAATACAAAGTTAAACACTTGTAATGATAATGTAATTTCGTTAATTTTAATTTCAATAACAGAGTTATTAAAAGTAACTTAGATTTACTCTAAAAAATTGAGTTACTTTGCAAGCAGTCCATTGATATTGATGAGTTATTTAATAAACGTAACTGCAAAAAACACTAATCAAATCAGCTAACTGAGTCTACGTATTTAATATAATTATAAACTAAACAAAACATAATAATGCTAAATCAAAATTTAATAATTAAATAATAAAATTAATAATTGTTTTTAGATTTTCTATAATTTAAATCAAGTTAAAAAATGAAATTTAAAATAAACGTCATTTTTATGAATTGACTAATAAATAACAGACGTTGTATCAATAATAAGAATTAGAGGTCATCAGGTGGAACTCCTATGCTATCAGGTTTCGGCCCCTAACTCCTCTGCCCAACATAGCAGCGGGGGCCAAATACATGCTAATTATGTATTTCCTCTGATAAAACTATCTAGTATCTTATTCTAATGCAAAGTATATTATTTATTATCCATCCATAAAAATTTGCCACTTAAGAGTTTAAATTTATTCTTTATATTATTGTGTTGATTTATAAATTTTGCTATTTTCTGCTTGATGTTATTTTTATAGTAACCTAGTTTAAAATATGTATCTATTAAATTATTTAAATGATTTTGAAGAAAGCCAATATCATTACATATTGTTGAAATTCTTAAAATTTCATTATTTAATGTATTATATTTTATATTATATGGTATGCATGAATGCTCATGTGATGCATATTACTATAATAGGCATTACTATAATGCCTATTATAGTAATGCATATAGAAATGCATATCACTTAGTAATGCATATTAATGTATTAATATGGTCATTAACAATAATTTTAAAGAAAGATTAAATATAATTATTTGAAAATATTAAAGATCTCCAAGTATAATTTATTAATTTGCAATTAATCTCTTTCTGGTTTGGCCCTTCCTTGTTATAGCAATGTTCGGTTCTAGAATAAATTATTTTAAATTCAAGATAAATTAAGATTAAGAAATATTTTTTTAACATATTTTTTAATATGTTAATTTCATCTTTTATCTCTAAAGAGAGGGACAAAATCTTTGTTAAAACGTTGTTCGGCTGTGGAATAAATTATTGTAAATTCAAAATTAAAATTATATTTTAATTTTTACGAGGCAAATATTTTTATTTTTATTAATAAATGTCTAACAAAGAAAAAATATCAATGTAATTAAAACAGGTTAAAACAGTATAGCTAATATCAAATAAGGCAATTATATAATGCGATATAAAATTAGTCAGTATATTTAGATGGAGGTGTGAAAAACGATATCTTCCTTGTTTTGATAGATGACCATTTCACTCGCTTTGCGTTACCAACGATCAAAAACAAAATCGGCATCACCAATATAGTTTTCAATGCTAAAAACTTTCGCTCATCGTGTTCCATTTGTGAAGTCCACATGAGAAATGTACACACGTCTTTCGCTAGTTGGCTTAACGAACTAGGAGTGCCATCCTCGTATTCGATTATGTCATCATATAACGGTGCCTGCATTGAAATCTTCCCGCCTCCCATAAATGGATTATAGTGGACATTTTCATCCAACTTCAAGCCTTCGGGAGGCTCTTCGTAACCTGTCAACAGGGAGTAGATGTAGTCTAGTCCGTGCTCTCGCGCCAACGCGATAAACGTAAGATCAGGAGGAAGTGCTGCGTTGTTCGCAGCCTTAGCTGCTTGATCATTTTTATACGGTTTAGGCAGTTTATCGCTCAACTTTCCTGGTCTCATAAACATTTCACCTTGTGCGTCCGGACCGTCTTCAATTTCTACACTTGCAGCTTCGGCCTTTGCTTGTTTAATAGTGTGTGACACATTCACCAGTTGTCTGTATGACACACCTTTTAATGAATGACAAGCACTGCACACTTCCTTATATACTTGATATCCACGCCTTATACTGGCGTGGTCTAGAGAAGAAAATATACCGTTATGTGACCATGGATAATGGGGTGGTTCAGATCGTAGCTCATAGGCATGTAGAGACTCTCCGGCAAGGATGCAAGAAGTAACCAGGCTACCACTAGTCACACCAACGACTGTGCATACTTTTAGGATTTTTTTAGATTTTGGATTAGACAGAATTTTAAAGAAATGCATTAGGAGTCAAGGCAAGAAAATTTACATGCGATTTCAAGATTTGTTCTGGAAAGTACAATTTTGAAACAACTAATTGATTAAAAACAAACAACTAATTATCAGGATAACAATTTTATAGCAAACATGAAATTATAAACAATTATTTATTATTGTCGCACTAGGGAAATGATCATGTCTGCGTGAATGACAATTTTGTAAAATAATGTCAAATAGAAAAAATATTTTAAAATATTTTTTTAATTCAAATACTGCAAACAGTTCCCTGAAAACAAATAAATTAGTAAAATGTCAAAAATATTTAATAATTTAAAAGATAAGAATAATATCCGTGTAGGATTTGGTAAAAAACAAAACATGCACATCGATAATTTTCTCAGCAATTTGTAAACTTTCGTCAGTCTAAATGCTCGAAAATTAAACGTTTCAGATAGTTAAAGTTTGGTTTTTTAAATTCAAACAGTCGAGTTTGCTTAATTATGAATTTCGATTTATCATTATATTATTTACGATTTTTCTTAAGGCAGTGCTAGCTGTCAGCTAACAGACGAATTTATTTCGACTAATGCGTCAAATAATTGTTTAAAGCAAATTAGAGGTAGCGAAGGAAACATTTTTAAATTATATAAGTTCGAAAAATAATTTAATTTAAGCGCAAGATAAAACAATTTATTTTTCGAAATCACATTCCTTTCAATTCTCAGCTACTTTCCTTCAATCTGGTATAATGTGGTAGGGACACATAAGAATAAATGTACTAGCAATGTTACTTTTCGTCTCATCGCTGTCGGCTCCCCATCGTTCATCAACCTTCCTTTCTTAGACGACACTCGCCCCACCTCGCTATCGCTGCGTTCCCGTCATACCCTCTTACTCCATGTTCCTAAATACTTCAACAACTACGGTCTACGACCCTTCCTCGCCGCCGCCTCACTCGCCTGGAATCAACTCCCTCTCGACGTCCGCCGCGCTTCCTCCTTTATCACATTCAAACACTTCCTCCGTTCACACCTTCTCGACACATGATTTACATTTTTGTTTTGTTGTGTTCATGTAAGCGTGCGCTGGCACGCATTTGCCACGTTAAAATAAATCTCTTTTTTTAAATAATCTTCGTAGCTATGTACCTAAATATTAAGAAGCTAAACCCGATATAACTATATAATATAGACTTAAACAGAATACAATCAATTACATTCTGAAATATCTGTGAGCAGTCATCAACAATAGATTTATTAACAATAAACTTCAGCTTTAATTTTATAAAAGTATAAAAAATACTTAACATAAAAAATGTAATACAAACATAAATCAAAATATAAATCGTATCATGATCGATTAGTACAATCCTCATAGAAATTGTATTATGCTCGTGATTATGTATAATCAAAATTATGGGTTATCATTAGATAGTTTAAAAATAAATATTAATATTTGAGCATTTTATTGAATAAATCTATTTTACATGATTTTAAAATCATTACGGATCTTAAATAAATTTTACTTCTTTCACAATAAGTAAAATATGCAATATTTCAAAAAATTTAATCTTTTATAAGCTTTTCTGTACTCATACCTGAGTGACTGGTGACTTATCGATTTATTCATAATGTTGGATATATGTAGAATGTTGTGTGCACTAGAAGCGTTATGAGGAAAGAGTTTGAAAATGCTAATGTCATAGTTAGACGATGTGATTACAAACTGGTATTATAAATATTAATAAATTAATATTGCTAAATAGTATTTATTTCTATTACATATTATACATCTGCTAGTAAGCGATTGCTTGTTTGAATAAAATATAAATGGTCTAAATCAGGTTTATAGTCATCAGAGTACACATATTTTATACATGAGTATAAGTATTTTATACTATCAAAAATCAATAAAAATCAATTTTTATCAATTGAATAATAAATAACAGACGTTGTATCAGAGTAAGAATCAAAATCCATTATAAGGAGCTGCCGTGTTATCATATTTCTACCCTTATTCCTCGACCCGACATAGCAGTGAGGCCAAATACATACTAATGACGTATTTTCTCTGATGAAAGTTGATTATTTAGTGTACATTATTTCTAATCCAAATCATGTTGTTATTGTTTTGATTTACATATTGTCAATTTAATATTTTAATAATATTTTGATTTTTACTTTTTAATTATAATAAAAGAAAAAATATAATTTTTTATTATTTAATTATAAAATTTTGATTTAGCATTATTATGTTTTGTTTATTTTATAATTATATAACAATACGTAGACTCAGTTAGCTGATTTAATTAATTAATTT
>WNNJ02001613.1:0-16982 GCA_012934845.2 Pomphorhynchus laevis | reverse complement strand
CAGGAAAAGGTAACGAATAAGAAGAAGACTTTTGATTACAATTCATTTTTATTCTTATAAATGTTATATTATCGATTATTCGGTTCACTAAACTTAAGTAGATTAAAATATTTTATCTTATTATAATTTATATTCTATAATTATGCGTAACTGACAGGAAAAATCTGGAATGTTTTAATTTTCAACTTGATAAATTGAAACAATATGACAATATGTAAATATAAATTTAAGTTAAAAGTTAATTTAAGTTATTTTCTGTAAATCAAAATTTAATAATTAAATAATAAAATTAATAATTGTTTTTAGATTTTCTATAATTTAAATCAAGTTTAAAAAAATGAAATTTAAAAAATTGTCAATTAAAAATATTTAAATCGAAAATAAATTATTAGGATAATAATTATTTATTAGGATACTGTTGCCTATCGGCGTTGGCCAAATATAACCAAAATACAACAATGAAAAAATGATTTATAATTGTAATAATAAGAAACACTCTAATTAAATGTAATAAAATTAAACAGGTTAATAAAATTTGTTAGTAACTAACATGGAACAAACACATTATTAAAATAGAATATAAGTTTACTCTAGCAAGCGCTTTATTGGTTCTAAATAATTATTTCACTTTTATCAAATTTTAATTAAATGTTCAGTTTAATTAATTATTTAGTTTAAATACTCAACAAATTGTAAGATTAAATATTTAAATCGAACATAAATTATTAGGACACTGTTGGCTATCTCGCGCTGGCCAAAATATAACAAAAATATAACAAAATAGTTTAATTATCTTCAATTAAGGACAAGTAATAAAAAATATTAAAAATAGGATAAACAATATTAAATATATCATTTAAATATGAAAAAATATTCAATAAATCAAATCAGCTAACTGAGTCTACATATTTAATATAATTATAAAATAAACAAAACATAATAATGCTAAATCAAAATTTAATAATTAAATAATAAAATTAATAATTGTTTTTAGATTTTCTATAATTTAAATCAAGTTAAAAAAAAATGAAATTTAAAATAAACGTCATTTTTATGAATTGACTAATAAATAACAGACGTTGTATCAGAATAAGAATTAGAGGTCATCAGGAGGAACTGCTATGCTATCAGGTTTCGGCCCCTAACTCCTCTACCCAACATAGCAGCGGGGCCAAATACATGCTAATGATGTATTTCCTCTGATAAAACTATCTAGTATCTTATTCTAATACAAAGTATATTATTTATTATCCATCCATAAAAATTTGCCGCTAATGAGTTTAAATTTATTCTTTATATTATTGTGTTGATTTATATATTTTACTATTTTCTGCTTGATGTTATTTTTATAGTAACCTAGTTTAAAATATGCATCTATTAAATTATTTAAATGATTTTGAAGAAAGCCAATATCATTACATATTGTTGCAATTCTTAAAATTTCATTATTTAATGTATTATATTTTATATTATATGGTATGCATGAATGCTCATGCAAAAATATGTTTCTTGTAAATTTAAATATGTCATCTTTACGATATAAATTAATAGTAGTTTTTATTGATGTTTATTTAATGTTCATATCTATATATACACCTTCTTTATCATCAATGTTGGTTTTGTTAAGAATAAGTCTTTTTGGATAAATTTGTTCACGAATTGAAAAAAAATTATTAGAATTAAATACACATATATCATCAATGTATCGAAACATATATTTCATATATTTATATTGTTTAGATTTAGTTTTTACACAGTTATGAACAAATTCATATTCTATAAAGCTTAAAAACAAGTCAGCTATAATTGGGCTACTATTACCATCCATTGGTACACCTTTTACTTGTCTTAATATAGATGTCCCTACTTTTAAATAATTTTGATTTGTCAAAATATTTAAGGATTCTATTGATTCAATTTTATCCATATATTTATATTTATTTGATGGTTTAATTTTTGTTAGATAGGCGTAATAATTATTATAACATATATATGTATATCTTTTCCGAATGTAAGATTAATTAATTTTACTAACGCTTCTTTAATATCTACTAAATCTAGATTTGTATAAAGAGTACTAAAATCGTATGTATTTATATTTTGAAAATTTATTCCTTTTGTCTGTTCTAAAAATTCTTTTGTAGAATTAATACTGAAATAGTGTTTTATACCAGTATTAATTTCGATTACCTTGCAATATTTTTTAAAGTGTGCTTTAATTACTTTAAGTATTTTATTCATATAGACAGAAAGTGGTTTTAATGTACATTTAAACGCACTACATATGAACCTAGGTTTTATTGGATTTTTATGTAATTTTGGATTCCAATATAATATAGGTATAGTTTTATTATCTAATTCAACCTTTATACCCTTTTTATCCATTATAGAACAGTGACTTGTAATAATTGTTTCTAAACTCAACTCACTACGTTCATATGTTGGATTTACATTTAAATCATTAGAATTAACCTCTTTCATTAGTATATCATAATAAAGCTTTTTGCACATGAAGACATAGTTATTACTAGCTTTATCAATAGTTGATATTATATAGTTATCCTTTAATTTAGTAAGTTCTGTATACATATCATATTAATTTTATCTTTTATTTTATAATTGTTTGTTATTTTCATTTTATTTTTAATTTTATCAAATATATAATCTTTCCAAATGTTTATCTTAGATATATTCGAGCTTTCACTATTAATCAGCTTACTAAAGTAATCATTTAAGTTATTATATAACGAATTGTAAATTTTATTTTTGTCGTTGTTATTATTTAATCTATATTTATACCCTTTTGATAGCAGCTTTCTTAATTCACAATTTTCAATTAATTTTAGATTATGGGTACATATATGTTCATTTATTTTATCAAAACTAAGACTTTTACAATTGCATTCTGTTTCCTTTATGTTTCTAATATTATCGTTACATATTGATTTTAATTCTTTATTATAATTACAAATTTTTCGTCCTAATGGTGGTTGGAGTTTATACCTTATTTTAGGAATATATTTACTTAAATCTGACCCTATTATTCCTTTACTTTTTGAATTATTTAAAAGTCCGGCTTTATTTATGTTATCTATACATTTATTTATGAAGTTAATGGTTAATGTATATTTTCTATTGTTATTATTTACATTTATTGTACGATTATAGTATTTTGTATTACAATAACTGTCTATTATACAACTTAGCCTATCATAGTCGTTAATTAATTTTTGATTTATTGAACATATGATATCTTTAGAAAAACTTCTTATATTTACATAAAGATCTTTCAGCTTATTATCTCTTAAAAGTTGTTTTAATATTTCTAATCGTTCATTTATATACATATCTTTTTTAATATTTTTAACTCTATTTTTCCTATTCCTTTTATCACCATGACTTCTTGGTTTGCGTTTAACCGGATTATTATAATATAGTTGTTTATTATGTATTATACTACTTCTGCCAATTCCTTGTACCACGTCATTCAATCCTAATGGGTACATGGAATTAAGCGTTTTAATCCAATATCATGTCCTATTAATCTCATATGTTTATGAAATATAGTTTGACTATTATGCTGTATATGTGTTGCCTAAACCTAGTTTTTAACATTTGATATGTTTTTCTTATATATTGCAATCCACATGTGCATTTTATTAGATACACTACACCTGCAGTATTGCAGTTACAATTATTATTAATATTTAATGAAAAGCATTTGTTTGTCGTATTACTTACAATACAATTATTTTTTATAACATCACAAACTATACAATTTTTTCTGTTACATTTAAAAGATCTAAAATTGAAATCATTAGTACTTACGTATTTTTCCAATCTGGTTGAGTACCAGATTTGCGTCTACGAGGTAGACGTCACGATCACAGTTGAATCTTTATTTCATTTTTGGTACTCACGAGAAGAACTCTGTTCTAGCGGTTTCGTGCCCAAGGCGTGCACTAGTATGTTGTTATTTTCCTCCGAAATCTACGGTGTCGTTGATTATTGCTAACCAATGGGATGTGTTGCGAAATTTATTATGGAACTCTTCACCTATATCCGTTACTGGATACTTTAATTCTGATTTAAGTTTCTCACGGTTTGGTGAACTCGAAAATTTATTTATCTTCCACAAATCATATAAGATTGAATTGCAGATGTTCTTAAATACATAAAATTGTGCGGATTTCCATGTAAAATACTTGCTGACGATATGCTTATAATGACTGACAATTCAATTAACTCACGCATTTATAACACTGATCAAACATTATTGCGACATGAATAGGCAGATCAAATAATACATCAAAGACTGAAGCCATAAAATTTCGTAAAGGAGATAGATTTAAAGGCTGATAAGCTAACATATGGATCTAAGATATACCAATTTAGGTATCACCATCGCCTTTCGCTGATGTTTTTAGAAGCATATTAAGGGGAAACGAAATGTAAATTCGTAACTTCTATGCCTATGTCTCATTCGCTAAAAAGTTGTCTTTCGGTTTGGCCTTAAAATATTTTAACACAATGCTACTCTCTTCACTAACATACACTTTGAATGTATGCTGGACTGATCTCACTTATGAAAATTCTAAAAAGATCTGTTTAAATGGATGCTGATCAAGTTTATTTGGGTGTTTGTTACAAGGTACGCAATTCCACTAAAGCTTGTCTTACAGCTGAATGCGCACTATATAGAATGAATCTTCCAATGGCGCATGTAGCATCTAAATGACATCGTAATCTTTCAAATGTTAACCCATAAATTGATTTAACTCGGACTAGTTTCAGTAAGCTTGGCGCAATAGTAAATCAACTAAGTGCTCTCTTATCCTGTGAGCATCCATTCATCGATACCATGATCGTTTATGCAGATTCAAAATTCATTTTAATGAAGAGTTCGTACACTTGTAAGCTCTGCGGCCAATCTTGTAGATCAATTTTGAATGATAAAATATTAATCAATATTTAATCAATTTTTATTCAAATGTGCCTTTACTTTTACTGTTCAAAGCAAAGAGGTGACAATGGTATATTTCTCATATACCATTGTTAAATAGTAATAGTAATATAAAATTATATTTCTCATATTGTTAAAATCTGAGAGTATAAATATACTATTAAATTATACAATATAAAATATACTGTTAAATTTTTTTTCAATTCAAAACTGATAAATTCATTAACTGTTTAAATTTAAAACGATAAACGAAAATAGTTGTCAATGTAACGGATAAAATGGCTATTAATTAATAATTTATTGTGATTTTGTTGAATTTATTATTTTGTAGAAACTTTAAAATATTTAGAGCGCAAGATGTACAGAATAATAAATTCTTTGAAAATGTTAATTGGCAACAAGTTTACCAACAAAAGCTTACACCTCCACTAATTCCTCCGCGTGGTGAAGTTAATGCAGCTGACGCATTAGATATTGGAAACTTTAGCGAGAGCGATACTAAAGGCATCAAAGTAAGGAGTTATTATTTCAGAGTTACTTTGTATTTAGTAATCGTATCTTGTAAACCGGAATATCCTCAATTATCGTCTCTTAAGAAGATAATAGAAGAACTTAGTTGTTATTTGACGGTGTAAAATCCGATTAATTAAGTTATATTTGAGCATCTGAAATTGCATAATACATTCATTAGATAAACCATTTAACAGGTGTAGCGAAATATACTCAAGAGAGCTAGGATGTCTGAGGTCGATTAAAACGAGTGCTTAGTGCTAATTTATTTTATGATACAGGAAAGCATAAGTTGTAGGTAGAGACAACCGATCCCTAATACAATAATTTGAATCTTTGATAAATCTTTATAAATTCTTCCTTCTATAAATTAATATTTAAAGACGCAAGATTAAACACTAGAATTCCAATTCTCGAATGTAAAATAAGCCGCAAAGCAGGTAAGTAAATAAATAATATATGATTATATAAGCATAATTTATAATGTAATAGTTTTCTCATTGTAATAAATAATAAATAAAATGTGAGATATATACAATGTATATTTCCATTATTTCAAATATTATATAAAGCAATTATACAATGATATCTATGTATAAAAGAAGAAAACAAAAGTTTACCTTAAGATCTCTATAGACAATCTGTTTTGAGTGCATGTGCTCAAGTCCAAGAATAATTTCAGAAGCGTAGAATAATACTTCGTTTTCAGTGAAAGTTCCGTGTTGAGTTAAATGATAATGCAAATCACCTCCTTTACAAATTGATTATTTAAGTGGAAAAATTATATTCTTAATATACCGTTCATCAAATCTAATATAAAGTACAGTTTATCTGTCGTATGAAATGCATATGTCATGGACACTATGAAAGGACATGGATCCTAAATATGAAAAAATTCTATATATAAAAAAATTCAAAATATATGACAATTCAAATATGCAGTAGTAAATATTTTCCACAATGAATCAGATCAGCTAGCTGAGTCTTGATACTTTATATTATTTATAAATTAAAGGCAAGGTGAAATAAAATTAAAATAATCAAATAATAAATGATTAAATAATTAAAAATAACTGTAAATAATAAATAATTAAATAAGATTTTATATAACTTATATCAAGTTAAAATTTAAAATAAAAATTTAAAATAAAATTGAATTTTTATGAATTGTCTAATAAATAATATACGATGTATTCTAAGAAGAAATATATGCCATCAGGAGAAACTATTATGTTATGAGGCTTCGGTTTATATTCCTCAGCCAAACATAGCAGCTTGCCAAATATGATATTCAGATATTCAGACATTCTTTCTATTAGTAATCGCTCATTACAATTTTTTAAGAACCAAAACTTTCTATCGGTATTTTTATTTCATCCAGATTGTCATTATAACTTCATATTGACATCAAAGCATCCCTAGTAGCAATTACAACATCTCGTTCTTGTAATATCAGCTCACTCTCATTCCGTGCCGCTATCTGGTACTTTTGTGGATTTATCTTATCACAATTCAATATGAATTGTCTGAATTCTTGTCATCCATTTCTTCGTCTAACTTCTCCCATTCGATTAACTGCCAGTGGATACTTGTTAATCGTAAAGTAGGTGCTATTCTCCAATCTTTATCTACTGACGCAGTCGTGATTTCTAAACTACAACCTCGCACTGTCATTTTTATAGTTCCCTTTATCTTCCTTGAACACTTGAACGGTGCTTTCATCTCGAAAATCTAGAAGCTAAGAAATTCCTCCTTTATACAAGCATATACATTTATATTTATTCAGATTAACGGCGATCGCAAACACGATCGTTGAAACCTCCTTTCACTTGGAGAGTATCATTTCATCTCTACCATTATAATCGATTATTTACACATTTGTAGATACACGAGTTCACAATAAAATCAATTTATTTGTCTATGCGAATCTTAAATTCAATGTGAATGTATAAATTCAATTTAACTATCGGCAATTTTTATTTAGGAAATTCAAATAATAATAAATACTTTAACCTTTTTATTTAAGCTTACCGAATTTGACCAAAAACAGTATAAAGATTTTAATACAATAATCGTCGAACGATGGCAACAAGAAATTCTAGGTTCGTAATATTAGCCTATTGATGATTAGAAAGTTGCAAATCAACCATTTGGTTTACAATATTTTTTGCTTTTAGGATAGGCCTTGTGCTCTAAATATTAGCCTTTTGATTACTCCGAGTCCATCTTTACTCCGAATTAGCTATTTGGGTTACAATATTTTTGTTTTTAGGAAAGGCCTCGTGCTCTATTAATGAGATAAAATTAGGATGTCTTAAAACTTTACAGTCGTTTTATCTAATGCTTGTCACTAAATGAAATGCTGGCATTTTAGCGGTTTATTACGTTACAGCCTAATCAGTCAAACATGTGATATCAAAGTATACTGAAATATATTTAACAATCCAAAATTTCTGTATATAGATAATCAAATTCCAAGAATATTAAAAAGAGTATATGTAATTACATGTAACCTTAGAGATTAATATATTGAATTTTACAAATCAATAACAGTAAAACAAATCTGTTTCGTTATGATTATTTCGTATTTTATAAAGTTATAAACTTGTTAGTCAATATGCTTGTTGATCTTTTTCGCTATTATGTAATGAATACCTTTTTCTAACTGCGACTATGCAATTACGTGTACAGTGAGTTGAAGAAACCTGTTGTTTTCCCTCTGAATTACGTTCGATAATTTAATCACTAAATTTATAATGAAAAATTAATTAGAAATTTATTTATCTAATATTTTTTTTTAAATTATTACATTATATCGAACGAAATAAAATTTTATATTCAGCTAATATATTATTTTATCTTCGATTGTAAATACCGTATTTTTCATATTTAATGATTTGTTTTATTTCTTTCTTCAAACCGTACATATGGGGTTAATGTGTCTCAATTAAGAACATTAAAGCAGCAAATATGCGGCTTTTGTGTCTTATTAAAAATTTCATGATTTTAAAAATGAGAACTTTAGAAATTAAATTATTACATTTATTTTCTTTCTTGGAATTTTGGAAAATTCAAAAAATTGCCCTGTTGAGGGCAGAAGAATTTATAGGAAACAAGCAACCTAGTGTTGCTGTTTCGATTTTTATCATCAGTAACGGTTACCTCTTACTACTGCGGGAGCCATTATTAGCATTTTATCTTGAGCTTTAAAAATCAAATAAGAAAGTATAGATACTTGTTGAATATGTATTAATTATTAAATGAAAACAAAATTTAATTGAAAATTATATCATAAGTATAAGCTGTATAGAAATTAATAATGGCTCCTGCAGTAGAAACTACTGCAGGAGCCATTATTAATTTTTAAAGAGTGCTTTAAAAATTTTTACTGTTTTATACAGAGGTTCCCATATATTGCGTTGGATGTCTGGCGGTCCTCATCTGCATCCAGCAGTGGAAGGTACCCGTCACTTATGAGACACAGTATTCGAAACAGCTTTTTTTGTTTTTTGTCTTTTGTTTATTTTCCAAAATTTTATATTTAAACAGATGGATCAATAAAAATTCCTTAATCCAATAATATCAATTAATCTAATTATTAATCCTATAAACTATTGCTGCTGCATTTCTTTTCTATTTTAGTAATAAAATTAAATAAAAATAAAAATCCCAAATTATTTTTTGATTTAAGCAAAATCTTTTTAACCGTCAAATGGAAAAATAGAAGAAATTCTATTGAACACTTGCTCTAAAGGGCCCAGATTCTTTCGCAGTCGGAACTGCGTATCCATCACATATGGATACGTATGTGTCCATATGTACTGTAGGATATATATATATATATATATATCAGATTATTATTTCCATATATATATCATAACATCATACAGTACATATTTTATCTATGTACCGTATGAAACAGTACATAGATAAAATATGCCATCACCTTTAGTCAGAGATCATGTCTCACAAATGTAGCATGTTAATTTTTACATTTCAGCTTATGATTGTAATTAATTTTTATAAAATAAAAATTCCTTAAATAAATTAAATTAAATTCATTAAATTAATAAATTTATTTATTTAATGAATTAAATAATGAATTAATTGAATGATTAATTTAATGAATTAATTTATTTAATTAAACACATTAAATTCCTTTAATGTGTAGTTTCTATATAAGTAATTGTACTAAGACGATGATTTATACATTAACAGAAAAACAACGTCCATTACATAAATTATATTTTAAATACATTTATAGGCAGGCTTCTTAAAAATTGATATGCAAATGCATATTTTTACTAAACAATGTCAATATGTAATGAAAAATTGAAGGAATCCATCTTGTTTCATCGTCTGATTAAAATAACAACAGCAATTTTTTGACAAGAAAAAACAAATAATATACAATAATGTTTCCTGTCAACCCGGGTGTCGGGTCGTGGAGACAGTGCACGAACCAAAGTATTCCAAACATCGCGATCCTGAGCGACAGACCAGAGTTCTCTTTCAGATAGCCCAAGGGGTCTTCGGTCAGTTTCGAGATTTGATCTATCCACCTGTACCGAGGTCTACCTCGAGGTCTCTTGCCAGAGTGTCCGGCCTGGAAAACCCTCCGAGGAAGGCGATTGCTAGACATCTTCAGAACGTGTTTTAGCTACCTCAGCTGTCTTTCTTCGATGTGGAGAAACATCGACTTTACTCTGAGTCCATTTCGGATGCCCGAATTCATAACCTTACCTCTAAGGCTAAGACCGGCCACACAGCGAGGTGTGATCGGTCTTACCCTTAGACTATACTCCGAGTCCATCTCTTATGGACTTTACTGCGACTTTACTCCGATTCCATCTTTACTCCGAGTCCATTCCAGATGACCGACTTTACTCCGGATTCATCCCGGATGATCGAATTCCTAACGTTATCTCTAAGGCCAAGACCCACACACCGCGAAGGAACCTAATTTTGGTCGCATGTATCTAGATATTATCCTTTCAGTCATAACCCAAAGTTCATGACCATAGATTAAGATAGGATCGAAGATTTCGTGGTAAACCGAAAGCTTCGTCCGAAGACTCAACTCCCGCTTCACCACGACAGATCTGTACAAAGAACACATTGTTGCGTTAGCTGCACAAATCCGCTTCTTAATCTCCTTGATGTTCCTGCCGTCCCACGAGAACAGCACCCCAAGATACTTGAAATTCTCCACATTAGGAAGAACCTCTTCCCCAATCCGGATTGACATTGACACCTGAATCCGAGACGAACACAGAGACAGTCTTGAAGGTACTAATCAACATTCCTACCTCTTGGCATTCCATCGTGAATCGATCTAGTAGGCATTGTAAATTCTCAGACAAGAAGCCAACAAAACAACGTCATCTGCAAAAAGGTAGAAATGGTATCCTGATGGAACCGAACTAAAGACCGACATCCATCAGGGCAGCACGTCTCGAAATTTTGTTCATGTAAACAAGGAACAAAAGTGGATACACAGGACAATTTTGACGAAGCCCAACGCCTCTTGGAAATGATTCACACTTTCTATCTTGCACCCGAACACAAATTATACTTTGTTCATACAGAGAAGCCACAGCTACCCGAAATAATGTGGTACTCCATACTCTCTTAGTACCTCCTACAACCGCTATTGCGAAACTCGGTTGAATGCCTTCTCCAAATCTACAAAACACATGTGGACAGGTTATGCGAACTCCCATGACAATTCAAAGATAGTTGAGAGAGTAAAGAGCTTAGTGGCATCCGTAGTGGCACTACCCTGACGAAATCTGTATTGTTCCTCTTGCAACTGTCTCTCAACTATAGGCCGTATCCTTAACTCAAGAATTCCAGCAAATAGCTTACCAGTTTGATTAAGAAGAGTGATGCCCCGATAATTGGAACACTCTCTTCGGTCATCTTTATTAAAGATCGGTACCACCATCCCAGTTCGCCACTCACAAGCAACCTTGCCCGACTTTAATGCAACATTGAAGATCCGTGTTAGCCACTTCATTCCAACAACGTCGAGAACCTTTAACGCTTTAGGTCGAATCTCGTCTACTCCACAAGACTTGCCATTACGATTAACAACAATGACCTCTTCCAAAGAGATGAGCTCTTCCGTTGGTTCTAAAGGCTCTACTTTTACAAGAGAAGGCATATCCATCAGATTAAGGAGACTCCTAAAATGATCTTTCCAACAACCAAGAATTTCTTTAATGTCAGTCAGCATATATCCTCTCTTGTCATAGACAGTTTGAGGAGTTTTCTGCTTTTCAACACGAAGGTTCTTGATCGTTTTCCAGAACATCTTTGAAGCTGACCTATAATAAAGTTCTAAGTGCGCTCCAAATTTCTCCCAAGCCGCCTTCTTCGCTTCAGTAACTGCTCGAGCTGAAGTTCGCTTTGCTTTTCGGTACTTGTCTACAGTTTCCACTAATTTATCTGACAAAGTTGCCTTATAAGCCAGCTTCTTTTTTAGGACAAAATCTCTAACTGTTGGTGTCCACCAAGCAGTTCGAGGATTCATTCCGCGACAAGTACCTAACGCCTTCGCGCCACAACTTTTCACAGTTGCTTTGGCAAGCGAGGATCTGAACATCTTCCATTCATGATCAATGTTTTTCATCTCTTCTGGCAACCGAGAGAAGTCCTACCGGATGTAGCCAGAAAAACGTTTTTTGACAGAAACATCTGCTAGACGCTCCCAGCACGCCCTCGCACAACGTTTGGGTGTACCAGGCTTGTCTAGCATCCAATCCGACCATCGAAGTTTACTAACTAACAGGTAGTGATTGGTTGACAGATCAGACCCTCTCTTCACACGAGTGTACAGAATATAACGTCGCAGATCAGATTAAACAATTACAAAATCGATCATTGATCTTTGACTGAGAGAATCTTGATGCCGTGTGCATCTATGGATCTCTTTATGTTAAAAAATAGTGTTGTTTAGGCACAAATTGTTACGAGAACAAAAGTGCAATAATTTAACACCACTCGCATTCAGATCAGAGAGTCCGTTCCTCCCAACACTAGTTACAGGTGCTACTGTCGCTACCAACATGAGCATTGAAGTCACCCAATAGAACAAGGGAATCTCCAACATGAGTACTATCAAGCAGATCCTGAAGATCTTCCACGAAAACTGCGTATTCCGAGATAATATTGGGAGCATACGCACACACAACAGTTATCCCATTTCCTTCTTTGACTAAAAGTCTCAGAGACGCCAACCTTTCTTTCACTTGGTTAAACCTCTCTGCCACGAACGACAACCGGGGACTTAATAGTATCCCTACACCCGCCTGTCGACGCTTTCCGTTGGTAATTCCTGAATAGTTCAAGGTCCTGATTCCTTCCCCACCAGTGATATGACATTCCATGTTCCTACATGAAGGCTAGTCCGTTTCGGATGTTGATGCCTCTTTCGCTGTCTCCTTAGAACTGCCTGGTCACACAGCATCCGACAATGAAAACTCCGCCGGCCAGTGGTAAGTCGACAATTGTTCTTCGCATTTGATATACATTTTGTAAATTTGTTGCTTGTCATTTTCATTTTCTTTGTTTGTTTGTTTGATTATCTCCCATTGCCGATATCCCTTGATGAGCCAACATCGCTATTGTAAGTAAACAGGTCCCCGAGACTCTCTTCCGCCTTTTAGTTCATTGTTCAATCTGCCGTTCGAGTCATTAGAGTTATTTTGTTTGCTCGGCATCTTCCGTTTCCAATATCCTTTGATGATCCATCATCACTACTGTAAAGAAACAGGTCTTTGTGACTCTCTTCCGCCTTTTCGTTCATTGCCTAATCCGTGGTTGAAGTCATCGAAGGGATCTGATATAATCTACAAAAAGACTATCCTTACGGCTAATGCAAGTCGGCCAATTATTTAGCCGTTGATCGACGAATGTCGAGCATACGTTGCCTGGGAAGAGGCTAATTGGCGATATGTGCCAGCTTCATACTTAATCGACTTTCACCTAGCGGCCCTCTGATTAAAAAAATGTTTATTTAATCCAATTATTTATGTAATTTACCTCCAATTTAACATTTGAGGGTTATTTTTAGAGACAGTATTTGATACAGTGAATGCTGAAGCAGATAAACTAGAGCATAAAAAGCGATCAAAATTTAAAGCTGATTCCATCGATAACGAATATTCAGACTTAATATTACAAGGAGCTGTGAGACGAATCGGGGGATCATTCGGTTTTACGTCTCAGTTACGATTTGCGATGCTGTATCCAAATAGATTGGAGTTACATCTCGAAAAAGATGATAAGGCGCCTGAAGTAAGTTTTTCAAGATAAGTTACTACTAAATATCATTGCAGTCTAAAAATTCTAGCATTTTAAAATTTAAACGCATTTGCTGGCTAATTGCCTGCTACTGGTGTTTTATAAATACTTGTTTCTAACTAGTTTGATTAGTTATTATATATAACTGACATATTAATAACTGCTATTATTCTATCGAGATACCAACTAGTTATGCGATTATCGTATCATTAATTGCAATGCACATTTATGTAATTTTGTGGTTTTAAAGTAGACGTAAATTCTGAAATATCTGACTTAAAAATAAACTCCTAATAATATTTGCAATAATATTTAAACATTTTTAAAACATAATAAATCATATTACATCATAAAACCTCGTTATTTATTTTGTTATTAAATAACAAGGAAACATGGACTTAATCCTTTGCGCTTTCCTACCCATTTATATAATAATGTAAATGAAATTAATAAAGAATTTTCTCAAATAGCTTATTATTAAATAGTTAATTTTTTTCATTGTATAAAGCGTATAAATAAAAAATAAATAAATTTTATAAATCGTAACTGATACGTAAAAGCGGATGATTTCCCGATTCGTATCACCGCTTCTTGTAATATTAAGTGTTTATATTAATATTATGAGTTTCATCGTTGTTTTATACCGTATTATTCCTTTTCAAGTGTTATGATCACACTACACAATTTTCATCGTTGGTTTATTCCGTTTTTATTGTATAAATACAATAAATTTGTTTCATGTCAAAACATAACACTTGAAAAGGACTATTGCAAATGGCGAAAATTTTTCTCTCGATGTTTAAACGCCCTGAATAATTTAAGAGCAAATAGAACGTATAATTGCACATTTATATTTATTATTAAAATTTGTTATTTATAATTTAAACATTTATTTATTTTGTCAAACTAAAAAATCGCTAAAAGTTAATTATTTAACCACTAAACAAATGACTATTTGTCAATATGTTTTTTATGTAAAAGCAAAAGAAAAGATTAATAATACTTTTTATTCATAATTTATTTAATTATTTTAATTATTTAATGACAAAATAGATCAATCTTATTACGAATCCAATTATAACTTATTATAATTTATTATCATTACAATTTATTATTTATAATTTATTATAAATAAATAATTGAATTTATAATTAAATTAAATAATTTTAGTAATTTAAAAATTTCATAAAATTTATATTGGTAAAAAATTAATATACATTTAAAAATGTTATCATGAACATTAAATTAATATAAATTAAATATCAAATATCAAAACCTAATATCAATTGGGTCGTCATAATTCGCAATGATTATTGCAGTCCCCTGAAATTATAAGCTAGTTTAGAGAAATAATATTATATTAGTAAATTAATTTACCTAGAATTTATTAACTAAATAAATTAGTCATTTTTAATGAAATAGACATTTTGTCATTGATACATTAGGTCGTTGATACATTTTTGTCATTAGTTATTTTTAGAATATATACCGAAAACTGATACAATAGCAGATCATCCTGATTACCACTAATTCCTTTTTTGATGAAAAATGTATCAGCTACTTATCAGCTACTCATTCAATTATGTATTTAATTTAAATATTATAGGGATCTACTATCTATTCAAATAAGTAGCTGATCTGATTTATTGGAAATTTACAGAAATTTCATAATATTTATAAAAATCTTTTGTAAAAGATTTTGTAAAAGATTTTTAAATATTTTTGTAATTATTTCGTTATATCTTGTCGACACCGAGAGGCAACATTGCTAAATAAATTATCTTCGTTAATATTATCATTATTAGTAAATAATGATAATTAGTAATTATCGTATGTTATTTATTAGTCAATTCATAAAAATTGATTTTTATTTTAAATTTTAATTTTTTATTTTTACTTGATATAATAATAAATCGCATAAAATCTTATGTGATTATTTATTATTTATCTTTATTTTTATTTATAAGGTATAAGATACGTAGACTCATTTATCTCATATGATTTTACCTACTGACAAGTTATTGATTAAACAGAAATATTTTCTGTGTGATTTTATGTTTATAGTAACCTAGTCTAAAACATGAATATATCAAATTATTAAAATGATATTTTAATATTTTAAAAAATATTTTTTAAAATATTAAAAAATAGCAAATATTTTTTATAATTTATAGGATTTATTTATCATAAAACTTTATTATTTAACGTATTATATTTTATATTATATGGTATGAATGAATGCTCATGCAAAAATATGTTTCTTGTAAATTTAAAAATGTTATCTTTACGATATAAATTAATAGTAGTTTTAATTGATGTGTATTTAATGTTCATATCTAGATATACACCTTCTTTATCATTAATATTGGTTTTGTTAGGAATAAGGCTTTTTGGATAAATTTGTTCACTAATTGAATAAATATTATTAGAATTAAATACACATATATCATCAATGTATCGAAACATATATTTTATATATTTATATTGTTTAGATTTAGTTTTTACACAGTTATGAACAAATTCATATTCTATAAAGCTTAAAGACAAGTCAGCTATAATTGGGCTACTATTACTTCCCATTGGAATACCTTTTACTTGTCTAAATATAAATGTCCCTACTTTAAAATAATTTTGATTTATCAAAATATTTAAGGATTCTATTAATTCAATTTAAATGATTTTCAAAGCCAACATCGTTACAAATTGTTGCAATTCTTAAAATTTTATTATTTAATGTATTATATTTTATATTATATGGTATGAATGAATGCTCATGCAAAAATATGTTTCTTGTAAATTTAAATATGTCATCTTTACGATATAAATTAATAGTAGTTTTAGTTAATGTTAATTTAATGTTCATATCTAGATATATATCCTTTTCAATAATTAATATTGGTTTTATTAAGAATAAGGCTTTTTGGATAAATTTGTTCACTAATTGAATAAAAATTATTAGAATTAAATACACATATATCATCAATGTATCGAAATATATATTTCATATATTTATATAGTTTAGATTTAGTTTTTACACAGTTATGAACAAATTCATATTCTATAAAGCTTAAAGACAAGTCAGCTATAATTGGGCTACTATTACTTCCCATTGGAATACCTTTTACTTGTCTAAATATAAATGTCCCTACTTTAAAATAATTTTGATTTATCAAAATATTTAAGGATTCTATTAATTCAATTT
>WNNJ02001612.1:0-33857 GCA_012934845.2 Pomphorhynchus laevis | reverse complement strand
ATATTCTATAATGATTAAATCAAGTCAGCTATAATTGTGCTACTATTACCTCCCATTGGAACATCTTTTATTCGTCTAAATATAGATGTCCCTACTTTTAAATAATTTTAATTTATCAAAATATTTAAGGATTCTATTAATTCAATTTTATCCATATATTTATATTTATTTGATGGTTTAATTTTTGTTAGATAGGCGTTATATAATTATTATTATTATTAATTGACAACGAATTGAGCCGAGGCTCTTTACAAGTTGCTTCACAAAATAAAAAGAATAAAAAGAATAAGAGTCGTTTTGTCCCTCCATCATCAGATAAACTACTGAAAATCCCACCGTTGTCTTGAGAAGGAAGGGTCATCATCCAGTAGGGCGCAAAAACTTGAAGCAGTAGACGACAAAACGGTCGCACTCTGAAGCGAATTCCAAGATCGTACGACTCGTTTGGCAAAGCAGGAAACTGCATGCATGTACCTTTGTGTTTTCAGCATCAGGGGGTGTCCGCGAAGAGAAGGTTGACCTCTCAACCTTCTCTTAATAATACAAATTTATTTAATGTGGCAAATGCGTACAAGCTGTACGCTTACAAGTCCACAAACAAAAATGAAAAAGTCAAGTAGATAAATTGTTTAAATGGAATCGGATTTGCCGTTTGAAGCACGGCAAGGAAGTTGATTGGCGTATATGAATGGGCAGATGGTTCCACGATAGAGGAACAGACTCAATGAAGGAGCGGAGTCCAATGAAGTAGAGTAGTTTGGGACATGTAAAAGAAGGGAATTACAGGAACGCAAGGAACAGCAAACAGGACGAGAATTATCAAGAAAAGGAAGATTGAGAAATGAAGGGATATGAAGAGTTACAAGGCGGAAAGCAACGATAAGAAGACGAATTTAAACACGACAATAAATTGTAGGCAAATCGAGAGAAGCAAGATGGTAGGATGTATGATCAAAACGACGAAGACAGAGAAGAATTCGGACGGCTGCGTTGACGATGCGTTTTAGGGGAAGAAGAGTAGATTTAGGTGAATTGGAAAATAGACTAAGACAATAATCGAGTCTAGAAAAAAGGAGAGAAGATATTAGAGTCATACAAGAAGGGAAATCAATTAATCTACGAACTTGACGGAGGTTGCGGAGTATCAAGGTAGATGAGCGTACTTTATCTCTAACGAAAAGTTTAAGTGAAAGTCGGTTGTCAAAATGGAAGACTAGGAAAACGAGATTATCAACGATAGGAATAATTGTAGAATGTAATGATACGGAGGGAGGTTCGAAGCCGAGGCGTTGAGGTAAGATCCACATAATTTTGGATTTATCAGGATTCTGAGAAAGGCGAAGGGAAGAAAGATGATTGGAAATTGAGACAAGACAGTCGGAAGCAGAAACACTAAGATCGTGAATACGATAAACAGGTGCATGAGCATAGATGAGAATGTCATCAGCATATTGCATAACATGGAAGTTAAATTTATGAGAAATCGAAGACAAATCACTAAGAAGAAGAGAGAAAAGCATAGGGCCTAATACGGAGCGTTGTGGAACACCGGACGGAATAGACGATGGATGAGAGAGAAAAGCTAGAATAGACGCGAAATGTACGGTTTGATAGATATGAAGAAAACCATGATACAGTGGGTAAAGAGAATTCATAATCATGACGAAGGCGATGGAGAAGAATCGAGTGATCGACGATGTCAAAAGCAGACGATAGATCAAGAGAAACTATGACACTACATAATTTATGATCGCGCGATATGAGTAAGTCGTTATAAACTTTAAGACATGTAATTTCGGTAGAGTAATTAGAGCGAAAAGCGGCTTAGAAGGTAGGAAATAAGTTAGAGGAAAAGAGATATGTATTAACTCGCTTGAGAACTACACGCTCAAGGAGTTTAGAGAGAGTTGGGAGAAGTGAAATAGGACGGTACAAAGATGGTAGTGAAGAGTCGAGAGATTGCTTTTTGATGAGAGGACGAACACTGGCGCATTTCCAGATAGAAGGAAATGTACGGCTACGGATGGACGAGTTGAACAATGTGGTTAGGAAGGGTAAGATAGAGGAACAGATATTTTTAAGCAAGTGAGTGGGAATTGGGTCAGAAGAAGAGGTTTTATTAGGTAATGACAGCAGAACCGAAGAAACTTCAACAGACGAAACGGGAAGAAGTTGGAATAGTTCTGGGAGGGAAGTATTTAAAGATAAGAGTGGGTACAAGGGGGCTATGGGTAGTAGGGAAAGTAAATTAGATAGCTTAGTTTGTAGATAAGAAGAAAATTCATCAGGATTTATATTACAAGAAGCAGATGATCGTGAAAGAATTGAGTTTAAGATTTTCCAATGAGATTTAGAGTTGGAAGATGACTCGAGTTGATTTCGCCAAAAGAGAGTACGTTTAGTACGTATAAGAATGAAATGTGAACGGCGTTGAGAAAAGTAGGAATCACGAAGATTTGGAGTGAGTGAGTTGGGAGAACGTTTAATAAAGCGTTTATATATACGAAAAGAGTGACGGAGTCGACGCTTAGAAAGACTACATTCAGAATCGAACCAGGGAGCATGGCGCAAGCGCTGGGAACGTCGAAGTCGACTAGGCAGAAGGTTATTGAGGATCGACGTAAGTTCAGAATCAAACAGAATGCAGAGATCATCGGAGAGAGATAGTTAAGAGGAAGTGAAAAGAGTGAAGAATTGAGTAAGGCTGTGCAGAGAATAGGGATATCGAGAAGCTTCCAGGGTCGACTTGGTGTGGATAATGGTGGAGGCGGAGAAGGAGGATGGGACGAGTAAGAGTGACAAGGAAATGATCGGACAAACCAGGATCAGTAATTGACAAGGAAGTATAGTCATTGAAGCAGTTAGGGACAGCAATGATGTCGAGAGCACCGCCGAGAATATGAGTTGGGCTTGTTGAAAGTAATTTATAGTTAAAATCAGAAAAAAGATTAGTTAAAGTGATAGAGTCAGAGTCAGCGGGGCGATCAAGACGAATGTTAAAGTCACCGAGAACAAAAGAAGGAGTATAAGACAATGAACAGTGAGACATAAGATCTGCAAGGTCGTTAAAGAAGATACGTGATGGGGCAACTGAACCTGGACGGTATACAATCACAAGTTCTAGAGGGAAAGGCGTTGATAATCTGCATATGAGTAATTCGAACGAAGTGTAACGGATGTTAACGTTGATTTTACGTAAAGACATTGGGTGACGAGCAATGGCAACAATACCGCCATGGTTAGAAGCAGTAGATGTATGATATGCAATTTGACGAGCTGATTCAACTAGAGAACAACCAGAGCGACATAGACGACGAATAGCAAGATCGTCGGAGTCAGAGTGCCAGGATTCGGTAATGCAGAGAATATCGATAGATAATTGATCGAAGATATCGAGAAGCATATCAGCTTTATGAAGAATGGAGCGAGTGTTGAATAGACTAAGACGAAAAGTATGCTTAGGAGTGAGATTGACTAGCGAAGAAGACAAGGGGGAGAGATGGGACGCCATCGAATTTTTGGCCTTGTGTGAAGAACGTGAAAATTTCCGTTGATTTTACGTATAGATAAGGATGACTCGCCGTTTGTTTCACGTCGATGTTTCTCAATGCGAGCTAAATTGAGCTGGGCGATATCAGAAGGGGAGCGATCAGGAAAGATACGGCAAGTAGATGAAGTGGTAAGAAGTTTAAAGCGTTGGGAGAGTACAGAAGAGGCATGTGAACTATGTCGGAAAACGATTTTTAAGAGTGGAGGACTGAGATGATTGGATTTAGTGGATTTGTTTAAACGAATAAAGGATACAGGATCGATATTATTGAAGAGGGATGGGTTATCATCAGGAAGAATGGTTGCTAGGATAGACCTTAAAGCAGATACATCATCATCGAGGCGAGATTGTGGAGAAGCAGATTCGGAAAGCTTTAAGTTTGATATTATTATACAGCGTCGCGCGAAGGAAAACGATTTCGTGGAAGTTGTGGACGGACAGAGCTGGTAGGAGTCGAGGCAGATGAGCAGATAGAAGTGGAAATGACATGGTTGCTTGATAGAGAATTAATATTGGTTGGAGCAAGTGTGACTGAATCGGTTGATCAGAGATGTGACTGGATATGATTTTTAATGAAGGATGTAAATTATTTGGAAGTGTTACGTGGTAGATAGAGTAAGGAGAATTAAGATAGGTTGGGGCATGAGTGACATGAATGGAGTGTTGAATCAGTTGATCGAAAATGTCACTGGAAATGATTTTGATGGAAGGATGTAAATTATTGAGAAGTGATACGGGGGAGGTCGAGTAAGAAGTACGTGAAGATAATAAAGAAGTTTGAGATTTATTTAGATTGGGGGAGGAATAGGAAAGAGGAGGTACGAGATGAAAAGCTTTACCGTTAGCATTGTTAGAATGAGAAAGATTAATGACGGTTTTGTACTTAGTTGAACGAGGAGTGTGTGAGGGAGTAGGTTCAATAATGGGTTTATAAATGCGAAGTCAGGTGTTGATGCGAGGGAAACATCTAAAACAGCATTGGTCTAAGTGGTCGTGTGTGATACAGGTGTAGAGGATCAGGATAACTGTAGTAGTCGTACTGATGTACAAAAACCGCAAGTGAAATGTTTACGTTTATACACCGAGTGGTCGGATATTTTAACACGAACAAGTGTCCATACATCACAATCTTTGGAATCGCATCCAACTTCAAAGCTGGTATAACCATCATTGCATTCCGATGTGGAAGATTCTTGATCAGGAACAGGGATCTGAGATCGCGCTTTTTTAGGCATGACCTTTTATCGATAGATTGAGCTCAATCCGCGAGCGTAGCGAGCGGAACTGACAGGAATAATCTGGAACTGACAGGAATAATCTGGAACTGACAGGAATAATCTGGAACTGACAGGAATAATCTAAAACTAACAGGAATAATCTGGAACTGACAGGAATAATCTGAAACTGACAGGAATAATCTGGAATTACAGGAATAATCTGGAATGTATGTTTATTAGAAACCAAATTTTTTTAAGGTTATAGTTGTTATAACATATATATGTGTATATCTTTTTCCGAATATTAGATTAATTAATTTTACTAACGCATCTTTAATATATACTAAACCTAGATTTGTATAAAGCGTACTAAAATCGTATGTATTTATATTTTGAAAATTTATTCCTTTTGTCTGTTCTAAAAATTCTTTTGTAGAAATTAATACTGAAATAGTGTTTTATACCAGTATTAATTTCGATTACCTTGCAATATTTTTTAAAGTGTGCTTTAATTGCTTTAAGTATTTTATTCATATAGACAGAAAGTGGTTTTAATGTACATTTAAACGCACTACATATGAACCTATTGAAGACTCTTGATTTTTATATTTACGATCAGTTAGAATTTATAAAACACAAATTAATAAAAAAAACTGTAAATTTGTAATTTAGTTGACTTGTAAGATGATATTTAATTTATTATTTAATTATTAAATTTTGATTTAGCATTATTATGTTTTGTTTATTTTATAATTATATAAATACGTAGACTCAGTTAGCTGATTTGATTTATTTTTGTTAGATAGGCGTTATAATTATTATAACATATATATGTATATCTTTTTCCGAATATAAGATAATTAATTTTACTAACGCTTCTTTAATATCTACTAAATCTAGATTTGTATAAAGCGTACTAAAATCGTATGTATTTATATTTTGAAAATTTATTCCTTTTGTGTTCTAAAAATTCTTTTGTAGAATTAATACTGAAATAGTGTTTTATACCAGTATTAATTTCGATTACCTTGCAATATTTTTAAAGTGTGCTTTAATTACTTTAAGTATTTTATTCATATGAAATTTAAATTTTTATGGATGGATAATAAATAATATACTTTGTATTAGAATAAGATACTAGATAGTTATTTCAGAGGAAATACATCATTAGCATGTATTTGGCCCCGCTGCTATGTTGGGTAGAGGAGTTAGGGGCCGAAACCTGATAGCATAGCAGTTCCTCCTGATGACCTCTAATTCTTATTCTGATACAACGTCTGTTATTTATTAGTCAATTCATAAAAATGACGTTTATTTTAAATTTCATTTTTTTATTTTAACTTGATATAAATTATAAAAAATCTTATAACAATTATTTATTTTATTATTTAATTATTAAATTTTGATTTAGCATTATTATGTTTTGTTTATTTTATAATTATATTAAATACGTAGACTCAGTTAGCTGATTTGATATATTTATTTTCTGAAAATTTATTTCTTTTGTGTGTTCTAAAAATTTATTTGTAGAATTAATACTGAAATCGTGTTTTATACCAGTATTTAATTCGAGTATGATTAATTAGTTTTAAAAGTTATCTTTTGATGCTTTAACTTTACAAATTTAGAAGCCTTGAATATGATATCATCAATCCAGATACGTAATTAACCATAATATCTTTATTTCGATTACCCTACAATTAATTATTATAATTTTGCTACTATTACCTGCCGTTCATTATTAATTATTTAATAATTATTATTCGCTTTTAATTCATTAGTTAATCATTTTGCTAATGACGTATTTCCCCGAATGAAATTTGCTTATCTAGAATCTTATTATAATATTTATTATTAGTAATATTTATTATTAGTTATTTATTATAGCAGAGGAATATATATGTATACATAGGAATATTTATATATACTAGGAATATATAGGAATATATATTATATACTAGGAATAGTACATATGCATATTCCTCGACCGAACATAGCAGCGTCTCAAAATGACGTTTTTTTCTGATATATAAAGTATATTTTTTATTCCTATGCTTAGCCATAATAAATTATTAGCACGAGAAAAGTTCTTTTATATTACAACGTTTCGATCATACAGAGTGACACTTTTTAAGATAATAGTTTTCCTTTTTCATATAGTATTAGAAAACTACTACCTGGAAAATGATTTCTTTGTATGACCGAAATGTTGTAAAAATTTATATAAAAGAATTTTTCTCGTGTAAATGTTTTATAATGCCTAAGCATAAGATTTACATTCATGCATTTAGGAAATGTATTATTATCTCTTCAAAATTAAACAAATTGAATATCAAGTTGACGCTTGATGAGTTTGCATAAGATTTTCTCGGCTTGCCTAAATTGCTGTAACTGTTTATGCTATAAATATTTCCCGCTATTGATTTTAAATTTATTTTTAATATTATTATGTTATTTCAGTATCGTTAAGTTGGAAGGTTATAGTATTATTGTGTTGATTTATGTATTTTACTATTTTCTGTTTGATGACCCTTTTATAGTAACCTAGTTTAAAATATGTATCTATTATATTAAATGATTTTGAAAGAAGCCAATATCGTTACAAATTGTTGCAATTCTTAAAATTACATTATTTAATTTACCATATTTAATATTATCATGGTATACACGAATTATCATTCAAAAATATGTTTCTTGTAAATTTAAATATGTCATCTTTACGATATAAATTAATAGTAGTTTTAATTGATGTTAATTTAATGTTCATATCTAGATATATACTTTCTTTATCCTTAATATTGGTTTTGTTAAGAATGAGGCGGATCTGTGGGAAAAGTTTCTACAAAATGATATCAGTAGGAAAAGTTCCCCCGTTGAGGGAACTTTTCATACGAATTCCTCCTTTAACTACGGATAAAACTTCCCATAATCTTCATCTTCCTAACAATGCAAACAGTAAAGGCCTTCATCTCGTACCTCATTTTTCCTATTCATCCCCACATCTAAATACATCTCATACTTCTTTCTTCTCTTCACGTACTCCTTACTCTACCTCTACCGTATCACTTCTCAATAATTTACATACTGCTGTCAAAATTATCTCCAGTAACATCTCCGTTCAATCTATTCAACAATCCACTTCTGTCACACATGCTCCAACCGTATCACCTATCAATAATTTACATCCTTCCGTCAAAATCATCTCCAGTAACATCTCCGATCAACCGATTCAACACTCCACTCCTGTCACACATGCTCCAAACTATCTTAAATCTTCACTTAGCACCCCTGTCATTCCCACGTTTATCTGCTCTTCTGCCTCTACTACTACCAGGTCTGTCCGTCCACCACTACGTAATCGTTTTCCTTCGCGCGATCGATGCATTATCATATCTAATTTAAAGGTTTCCGAATCTGCTTCTCCTCAATGTCGCCTCGATGATGATGTATCTGCTTTCAGGTCTATCCTAGCAACCATTCTTCCTGATAATAATCCATCCCTCTTCAATAATATCGCTCCTGTATCCTTTATTCGTTTAAACAAATCCACTAAATCCAATCATCTCAGTCCTCCACTCTTAAAAATCGTTTTCCGACATAGTTCACATGCCTCTTCTGTACTCTCCCAACGCTTTAAACTTCTTACCACTTCATCTACTTGCCGTATCTTTCCTGACCGCTCCCCTTCTGATATCGCCCAGCTCAATTTAGCTCGCATTGAGAAACATCGACGTGAAACAAACGGCGAGTCATCCTTATCTATACGTCAAATCAATGGAAATTTTCACGTTGTACACACAAGGCCAAAAATTCGATGGCGTCCCATCTCTCCCCCTTGTCTTCTTCGCTAGTCAATCTCACTCCTAAGCATACTTTTCGTCTTAGTCTATTCAACACTCGCTCCATTCTTCATAAAGCTGATATGCTTCTCGATATCTTCGATCAATTATCTATCGATATTCTCTGCATTACCGAATCCTGGCACTCTGACTCCGACGATCTTGCTATTC
Source organism: Pomphorhynchus laevis (assembly GCA_012934845.2). Taxonomy (NCBI): domain Eukaryota; kingdom Metazoa; phylum Acanthocephala; class Palaeacanthocephala; order Echinorhynchida; family Pomphorhynchidae; genus Pomphorhynchus; species Pomphorhynchus laevis. The sequence goes on along the minus strand of WNNJ02001612.1, from coordinate 25,080 downwards.
GTCGTCTATGTCGCTCTGGTTGTTCTCTAGTTGAATCAGCTCGTCAAATTGCATATCATACATCTACTGCTTCTAACCATGGCGGTATTGTTGCCATTGCTCGTCACCCAATGTCTTTACGTAAAATCAACGTTAACATCCGTTACACTTCGTTCGAATTACTCATATGCAGATTATCAACGCCTTTCCCTCTAGAACTTGTGATTGTATACCGTCCAGGTTCAGTTGCCCCATCACGTATCTTCTTTAACGACCTTGCAGATCTTATGTCTCACTGTTCATTGTCTTATACTCCTTCTTTTGTTCTCGGTGACTTTAACATTCGTCTTGATCGCCCGTCTGACTCTGACTCTATCACTTTAACTAATCTTTTTTCTGATTTTAACTATAAATTACTTTCAACAAGCCCAACTCATATTCTCGGCGGTGCTCTCGACATCATTGCTGTCCCTAACTGCTTCAATGACTATACTTCCTTGTCAATTACTGATCCTGGTTTGTCCGATCATTTCCTTGTCACTCTTACTCGTCCCATCCTCCTTCTCCGCCTCCACCATTATCCACACCAAGTCGACCCTGGAAGCTTCTCGATATCCCTATTCTCTGCACAGCCTTACTTAATTCTTCACTCTTTTCACTTCCTCTTAACTATCTCTCTCCGATGATCTCTGCATTCTGTTTGATTCTGAACTTACGTCGATCCTCAATAACCTTCTGCCTAGTAGACTTTTACGTTCCCAGCGCTTGCGCCATGCTCCCTGGTTCGATTCTGAATGTAGTCTTTCTAAGCGTCGACTCCGTCACTCTTTTCGTATATATAAACGCTTTATTAAACGTTCTCCCAACTCACTCACTCCAAATCTTCGTGATTCCTACTTTTCTCAACGCCGTTCACATCTCATTCTTATACGTACTAAACGTACTCTCTTTTGGCGAAATCAACTCGAGTCATCTTCCAACTCTAAATCTCATTGGAAAATCTTAAACTCAATTCTTTCACGATCATCTACTTCTTGTAATATAAATCCTGATGAATTTTCTTCTTATCTACAAACTAAGCTATCTAATTTACTTTCCCTACTACCCATAGCCCCCTTGTACCCACTCTTATCTTTAAATACTTCCCTCCCAGAACTATTCCAACTTCTTCCCGTTTCGTCTGATGAAGTTTCTTCGGTTCTGCTGTCATTACCTAATAAAACCTCTTCTTCTGACCCAATTCCCACTCACTTGCTTAAAAATATCTGTTCCTCTATCTTACCCTTCCTAACCACATTGTTCAACTCGTCCATCCGTAGCCGTACATTTCCTTCCATCTGGAAATGCGCCACTGTTCGTCCTCTCATCAAAAAGCAATCTCTCGACTCTTCACTACCATCTTCGTACCGTCCAATCTCACTTCTCCCAACTCTCTCTAAACTTCTTGAGCGTCTCGTGTTCAAGCAAGTTAATACATATCTCTTTTCCTCTAACTTGTTTCCCCCTTCCAAGCCGCTTTTCGCTCTAATCACTCTACTGAAATTGCTTGTCTTAAAGTTTATAATGACTTACTCATCTCGCGCGATCATAAATTATGTAGTGTCATAGTTTCTCTTGATCTATCGTCTGCTTTTGACATCGTCGATCACTCGATTCTTCTACCATCGCCTTCGTCATGATTATGAATTCTCTTTACCCACTGTATCATGGTTTTCTTCATATCTATCAAACCGTACATTTCGCGTCTATTCTAACTCTTCTCTCTCCCATCCTTCGTCTATTCCCGTCCGGTGTTCCACAACGCTCCGTATTAGGCCCTATGCTTTTCTCTCTTCTTCTCGGTGACTTGTCTTCGATTTCTCATAAATTTAACTTCCATGTAATGCAATATTATTATTGGTATACAACAGCCGATGAGCGGTGGCTCGTTTGGCTGGATCTCAATGTAAAAAAAGTACAATGTCAGTAAAACAAAAAAATGCAAATCAGGTTCGACTTCCTATGAGAGCGATACACTGTTCAGCGCACGCCGAAATTCTCGGATGTTCCGGCATTCAATTGCAGATGACGGGAGTCTGTTCCAACTGTTTATTACTCGATCTCTGATATCCTGATAGTGTCGATGGACTTTTCTACGATGTTTGAGCGTTAGTCGATGTCCACGTAATTTCTCGGAGTTGCGTAGGCAAAACATGAAGTTGAGGGGATGAGTGGGCGATAAAATTGCCCTCCATACCAGCATAAGATCAGCTTTTACCAAACTTTCACAAACCGTTGAAACACCTAGGATTTCTAACTTCTGGTCAAACGGCAGGTCTTTGACAGTGGGAACAAGACGGGTAGCCGACCGGAGAATTGATTCGTAAGCCACAATGTTCTTGCACAGATGTGGATACGCTGCGGGAGATGCGTATAGCATTCGAGATTCGATGATGGCCTTGTATATTATTCTGAAGCTACATGCCTCTAGTGATCCAAAAGATCGTCTAATGATGCCAATAGTACGACGGCAATTGGCCGAAACTTTATTTACGTGAGCGCTCATATCGAGCGTATTAAGCGTAGATACCCCTAAATCATCGATTTTATCTGTAGAATCAATCGACATGTTTCCAATTTTATAAGAGTAACGAATGTCTGGGGAGCCGATCCGCATATGTCTACATTTAGTCACATTTATCATCAGCCCATTGGATATAAATCATTTATTTATGGAATCCAGGTCTTTTTGAAGAACGCTAACATCGGAATCATCAATGATTCGCCTCCAAACTTTAAGATCATCTGCGTAGGTAACACATTCCGACGTTAAGTTGTTTGTAATATCATTTACATATATATTAAAGAGAGTCGGACTAATGGCCGATCCCTGCGGGACGCCTGTCGTCATCATTGAGTAACCAGAAAGATAATGGCTTATGCGTACTGCAAACGAGCGGTTGCTTACGAATGATTGAATCCAGCGTAACAAAGAGCCCCGTACACCAATGTTAGATAATTTGTTTACTAGCAAATTGGGAATAACTCAATCGAATGCTTTCGATAAGTCTAAAAATATCACATCTACTTTGAAACCACTCCTCATTGAATCCACATAGCTTGCTCTCGCTTTCACAAGGTTCCTTACCGTTATGCGATTTGGCCTAAATCCATGCTGACTGGGGCTGAGGCGATTGTTAGCTTCAACGAAAGCGCTAAGGTGACGAAGATTCAATTTTTCTAATACCCTACAAGCTACAGATGTGAGACTGATGGGACGGTAGTTGGAAACCTGGGATTTATCCCCTTTCTTGAAAATTGGACGTACAATAGCCTTAGTCCAATCAGATGGTAGATAACCTGTGTTTAGTGAACTTCTAAAAATAGAAGCTAAGGGAACGTATATTGCATGGGCCAATTCCTTTAAGAGTATTGGAGGTATATGGTCAGGACCTGACGCGGCGTTGCGGGGTAATTTAAGTAGCTCGTGCAGTACCTCTTCATCGCTAAATTCAATGTTAGATATGACTACTCTAGGTAGAAGTACATTGTGTTTAGTTTGGATTATACCATCGGGGATCGACACTCTATCTTCTTTAATAGCGAAATAGTCCATAAAATGGGCAGCTACATCAGTTGGGGAGGTCAAGATTGACCCATTGTCGGCCACTAGGTATGAACAATCTGTCGAGTGTATAGGACGTGGAAGTATGCTTTTGAAAGCCACCCAAGGATTGTTATGAGTGGAGCGGCATATATTTGAGATGAAACTGCGTTTTTTCTGTTTTTTTTTTCAGAATAGAAACCGTATTCCTGCAATGACGGTAGTGTTCAAAAGAAAGTTCCCCTTTTTTGTACGCATGGAAACATCTATCACGGTGTTTGATTAGAGCAAGCAATTCCGCATCTAACCATTTCGGATGTAGTTTTCGTGTACGATTCTGACGTATCGGAGCAAAATAGTCGAGAACACAATGTAATGTGGTCTTAAAGTGATCCCAAGCTTCTTGAATGCCTGCTTTCGATGGGTCGGGCCAATACATACAGGAAATTATACTGCGCACGACATCATAGTCGATCTTAAAAGGATTCGACGTTTTAACCGTTTCGGCATATTGTCCGAGTGCGTTAAATTTTATTGAGATGGTAGAGTGTTCGCTTGATCCTAGCGGAGGTCCGTATTTGACGTTTTTTATCAGATACGTTTCACTCGAAAAGCAGAGGTCAAGAATTGAGGAGTTATTACCCCTGTGACGAGTATCCCTGTGAACATGTTGGACTAAATGTAGATCATTTATCGTGTTTAAAAGCAGTAATGATTCGGGATCACATCCAGGAAGAGGAACTTAATCTATCCAATCAATTCGCGGCATGTTTAAGTCTCATAATAAAATAACTTTTTGACCCTTGAATGTATTTTCAGTTATTGAGGATATAATCGACCGGGTTGGAGCGAATGGGGGGGGGCGATAGAAGACACCTAGAGAGAAAAATATGTTTTTATGGTCTGTTACAGAAACCCAAGCGTATTCACAAAGACTTGATTCATCGCACTCAATTGACATAACACGAGTTGTAAGAACTTCTCTAGCATATATGATCACTCCGCCACCACGGCAAATTTGCCGATCTGCTCGGATTATGGCGTACCCATTGATGGAAATTTCTGAATCTATGATGTGTGGTTTTAACCACGACTCTGTAAAAACAAGTATTTCAAATGAGGTGCTGTTAACCAGAGTGAGAACTTCGTCCATTTTATTGATGATACTTAAGACATTCGAATATAAGACCCGGAAGGCATGTGTGGAGTGTACTGGGTCGGAATACTTGTATCTCTTTTCGACATTTACTGTCACTTCTTGCGTAGTTGTGTTGCGACACAAAGACTTCGCAGCTCCCCGATGTTTCCACCGTTGCCAATGGAACGAATCCAGAAACAAGTTGAAGTCCTGCGTCGCACTACATGAAAATTTATGACGGTGAGGTTACTTTCGCCGTTAGCTACTCTGTTACTAAGTTCGCTCTTTGCTTGTTTCAGTCGAGTTCTGTCCTCGATCGAAAGATCTCTGCGAAGGATCAATCCAGTACCTGCAAGATGATAACCGTATTTTAAAGGTAATGTACACATATCGGGCGTTGCTAATATGACCTTTAGAAGGCATGGACTGTTATCTGATATTATTTTCCCCAGTCTATAAAGGTGGAGAACTCTGAATTGCTGCAGCTCAGTAGGGGAACAGGTGTGTAATAGCTCAGAGAAGAAGGATTGTACAGCTTTGACTTCATGCTGTACACGTAAATGGTTGTTAGTAGCAGATGTTTCCCTTATATTAGCTATGATTAGACACTGTGATCTATCATAAGTCCGGCGAATAGGGGCAGTTAATGAATTGTTTAGGGAAACTGAATTGTAGTAAGAATTTGTAGATTTAAGTCGCAAGTCAGCTGATTGTAAAGAACTCGGAGGTCCGCTACATGATGTTACAGATACAAACGAATTTGTGAAATCAGGTGTTTTCTTTTCGTAGCTCAGAGTGTTCTTGTCTAGATCTACACATTTTTCAGGTTAAGTTTGAAAAGTCTGATCAAATGCTGGTGGAGGCTGTTGTGAATTGCAGTGGGAGATCCTTTCTTGACGCTGTGCAATAACAATTTCTTGACGCTGTTGTGAATTGCAGTGGGAGATCCTTTCTTGACGCTGTGCAATAACATGAAGAGCTGGCGCCGACTCATCGCCTTTCTCCTCGACAGGTTCAGTTTTATCCAATCGTGCGTCGTTACACACGCAATAACCACAAATAAAATGTTGACTTTCGTATCTCGCAACGTCAATTTTTTTCACCTTTAAGAGTGTCTAAACATCGCATCCCTGCTTGTCGCATCCAACTTCCAACTGAACGTAGCCATCGTCTGTCTGTTTTTTGCGAGTTTTCACCGATTTCATTGTCTGTTCACAAAAATGTCGTTGATTCGAGTGATTTGTCGTTGATTTGTAAGATGATATTGTATTTACTTTAGATTGTATGTTATTTTATTGTTGTTTAAGCTGTTAAATATTTTTGTTCAATACTTTTTTATAATATGCTGATGACATTCTCATCTATGCTCATGCACATGCTTATCGTATTCATGATCTTAGTGTTTCTGTTTCCAGCTGTCTTGTCTCAATTTCCAATCATCTTTCTTCCCTTCGCCTTTCTCTGAATCTTGATAAATCTAAAAATATGTGGATCATACCTCGAAGCTTCGGCGTAGAACCTCCTTCCGTATCATTAAATTCTACAATTCTTCCTATCGTTGGTAATCTCGTTTTCCTAGGCTTTCATTTCGACAACCGACTTTCACTTAAACCTTTCGTTAATGATAAAGTACTCTCATCTACTTGTTTATCCGTAGCCGCATATTTCCTTCCAAACTGGAAATGCGCCACTGTTCATTCTCTACTCAAAAAACAATATATCGACCCTTTACTACCATTTTAGTACCATCCTATCACACTTCTCCCAACCCTCTCTAAACTCCTTGATCGCCTTGTTATCAAACAAGTTATTGTTTGAGAACAAGGCGGTTCTCAACGGGTGAACCACGCGAGTTGTTGTTATTAGCGCTTAAATACAAGGCTTATCAGTGCAGCGCGGCAACGCCTTTAGCATTATTAGCAGTCCTAGACAATGATTTTGTTTAAAAACTCAATGTAACATCTAAAAAATAATTAAAATTGTTTTAATTATTAAAATTTATAATTAATCAGATCAGATAACCGCATCTACTCATTTTATACTATATAAATAAAAATAGAGATAAATAATAAATAAATATAATATTATATACAATTTATATTTATATAACGATAAAATTTAAAATTGTATTTTAAATAAAGATCAATCGTTATAAATTTACTAATAAAAATATACGATGTATTCGAAAAAGGAATATAGGTCATCAGGAGTGTTATTATTTCATAAAATATCGAAATATCACTTAGTATCTCATTCGCTCTAGTACCATTTGCATAATCGTCCTAAATTTGTAATAAATTAACTAATAAATACTAAACCAACAATCTTCTTCTATTTCAAATATATAATTATTACAGGAACGAAGAAGAAAATATCCTTTATTTGATAATAATTCTATATTTCGATAGCTCCTGCTATCATCATCAGGATTACAAAAAAATGTTACATTTTTAGTGAAACATTTTTTGTAATCCTGATGATGATAGCAGGGGCTATTGAAATATAGAATTTTTATCGAATAAAGGATATTTTTTTCTTCGTTCCTGTAATAACTATATAAATAAATTAACTATGTAATACTTATATAGATTTAAATTGCATAACATCTTGTATAATTATTTATTATTTAATTATTTATCATTATTTTTAATTTATATAACGTATAAAATAAGTTTACTCAGCTATCTGATTTGTTCTATTGACAAGTTATAATGAAATATAATAAAAAAAGACAAGTTATTAGTGACACGTGGAATTTGTTTTTCCTGTTATTAGTGACACGTGGAATTTGTTTTTCCTGTGATAAAACCTCTGCCAGAAATAATGAAAGTATGCATTGTTGATACGACATTATTATTTTTCTGCTAATTTCTAAACAAGTTTGAACAATTTGTTGTTATTTCTTATGTTGGAGAAGTATAAATCAACAAAATATTTTTAAAATATTAAATTTACAATATATAAATCAACAAAATATTATAAAGAATAAATTTAATATAATATAAATTTAATAAATTTAATAAATATATTAAAAAATTATAATAACTTAAAGAATAATTTTTATAATAAATCCATCAGTATTACCAATAATACTGGATGTTCTCTGTAATTCATAGTCCACATATCTTATCTGAGTAGAATTGCGATTACATAAAATGTTTCTGTATTTTTGATGTATGTTTTTGTATTTTTTTAATAAATTTATAAATTTATTACAAGAACAAAGAAGCAGCAAATTTTTTCCTATATTTGATAAAAAAATCTATATTTTGATAGCTCCTGCTATCATCATCAGGATTTCAATTATTGTAATCCTGATGATGATAGCATCATCATGATTTCAATTATTGTATGATGATAGCAAGAGCTATCCAAATATTGAATTTTTTATCAAATAAAGTATAATTCCTGCTTCTTTGCTCCTGTAATAACTTTATATTTGAAATGGAAGAAGATTATGAGTTTAGTATTTATTAATAAATTTATAAATTTTATATAATATTTGATTTAACATAAATCAAATATTGTTATAAATCAAATATTAATATTTAATATAAATCAAATATACTGATGTATTAATAAACAAATTCCTAATTTAAGTATATTAATCTTTGTATATATTGATTTGATTCATAATTATATTGATATTAATATTTAATATTTAATATTAATATATTAATATTAATAATTAATATTTAATTATAGATGTTGATAAAATGATGTGGAAAAGAAGTAGAATAATTCCAGGAAGGTACATTTCTTTTATTAATGATTAAAGTGACCCTTCAATAATTGTAGAATCCAAAGAATAAATGGTGATTATTCACTTGACGACATATTCTGTGAACAGAAGGTGTATGTATATGTTTAGTGGATAAAAAATTCTAGTGTTTTTTATCTTCAATTAATTTCAAGTTTTTTGTTCAAACAATAAATTAATTTTAATTAATTGATTTTATATTTTTATCTACTTTAAGCTTTTTATCACTGCGAACGATAATTAATATAAATTAATTATTAAATTTAGAGAGCAAATTACCGATACCTCAATGGATTCAGCATCGGATTCATTTGAAAAATATGATTCATCAGTCAGCCAAGATTGGACAATATCAAAAGATAAAAAAGACAAATCAACTGATTTAGCTGCAAATCAAGTCAGTTACCGTATCAAAATTCGAACAGCCCACATATTTGATTTAATTTATAGTTTTTATATATATTTTAGAATATATTAGAACCGGATATTGCTTGCCTATGAATTAATATATGTATTGCTGATATGATCGGTCTTTATATACTTCTATACCGGTTTAAATCAAAACACCAATCTCCATCTCGTTCTAAACCCCAACAAGTCCAGAATAATGTGGATCCTCCCCCGTAAACCAAACATATCTCCTCCCACTGTATATTTTGACTCATCGATCATCCCCATAGTACACAATCTCACTTTCTTAGGCTTCCATTTCGATGATCACCTTTCCCTTAAACCCTTCGTCCGTGACAAGGTCTGCTCGTCTAACTTAATTCTCCGTGACATCCGCCGTATCCGCCCCCTTATCGACTTCCGTTCTTGTATGTCTCTTCTTTCATCGCTTCTTTTCCCTAAAATCGATTACTGCCTTAGCCTTTTCGCCAATTCTCCAAAATCCATCATCCTACCCCTACAACGAATAATCAACACCGCCGTTCGAGTGCTCTTTCGTCTCCGTCGCTTCGACCACACATCCACATATCTTGCCCAACTCTCCTGGCCCACCATCCACATCCGCATCAAACTCCGCCTTCTTCTCGTTACTTTTCGTCTCATCGCTGTCGGCTCCCCATCGTTCATCAACTTTCAATTCTTAGACGACACTCGCCCCAACTCGTTATCGTTGCGTTCCCGTCATTTCCTCTTACTCCACGTTCCCCCAATTACTCCAACAACTACGGTCTCCGATCCTTCCTCGTCGCCGCCTCACTCGCCTGGAATCAACTCCCTCTCGACGTCCGCCGCACTCCCTCCTTTATCACATTCAAACACCTCCTCCGTTCACACCTTCTCTACACCTGATTCACAGTCTTGTTTTTTGTGGTCATGTAAGCGTGCGCTGGCACGCATTTGCCACGTCAAAATAAATCCTTTTTTAAACGAATTTTGTTTAATGTTTTGGAAACAACAGAAACTGTATCACTGCCCTACAAACCAATAACGTTTTGATTATTAAATTCTTTTCAGTTTCTTAATTGAAGTATCCGCTCCTAAATATAAATTTGGCATTAATAAATAGAAATTTGCCGTCAATTATCATTTTACATTTACTTTATTATAATGGAAATAACCTTTCTGTAGCAAATTACAATGTATTTGTTATATTTTTGAATATTCGACTGAGCAAATTTATTAAACTAAATTTAGGTATTTCTCTGCTTTATATTCTCCGTTAGAAATATAAAACGTGCTCCTAAACGATTTTTGTCTTTAAGATAAAGTTTGGCATATTGAGTTAATTCGATATTTATGTTTAATGAAGAAGCATGAATTTGCAAATAAAATTGATCCTTTTATTGAATTTGGAATTGTGGAGTCAATCAAAACAAAAATTTATATTTAAATTAAAGTTGATATTTATCAATCATATTAAAAAAGGATTTATTTTCACGTGGCAAATACGTAACGGCGCACGCTCATGACCACGAGAAAAATCTAAATCATGTGTCGAGGAGGTGGGAACTGAGGAGATATTTGAATGTGATAAATGAGGAAGCGCGGCGAACGTCGAGAGGGAGCTGATTTCAGGAATGATCGGAGACCGTAGTTATTAAAATAATTGGGAACATGAAGTAAGAAGGAATGACGGGAACGCAACAATAGAGAGGTAAGAAGAGTGTCGTCTAAGAAAGGGAGTTTTATAAATGATGGGGAGCCGACAGCGATGAGACGAAAAGTTACGGAAGACGTATGAGCACTCGACGGCGGAGTTGATGATGCGTTGTAGGTGTAGGATGATGGATTTTGAAGAATTGGCGAAAAGGCTGAGGCAGTCATCGATTTTAGGGAAAAGAAGCGATGAAAGAAGATACATACAGGTACGGAAGTCGATAATGGGGCGGATACGGCGGATGTCACGGAGAATTAAGTTAGACGAGTGGACATTGTCGCTGACGGAGAGTTTAAGGGAAATGTGATCATCGAAATTGAAGCCTAAGAAAGTGAGATTGTGGACTATTTGAATTATTGTTAAGGCAAAAGATACAAAGGTAGGAGATATGTTAGGGTTACGTGGGAGGATCCACATTTTTGGACTTGTCGGGTTTAGAACGATATGAAGATGGGATAGACGTTTGTAGATAGAAAAAATACAGTTGAAGGCAGAATTTGCGATATCGTGTATGCGATGGGCGGGTGCATGAGCATATATAAGGATGTCATCTGCATATTGCATGACGATAAAGGTTTCATGTTTGATAAACAGAGAGAGATCGCCGAGTAGAAAATAGAAAAGCAGGGGACTTAGGACTGAACCTTGTGGGAGGAGATGATTATGAATTAGAACAGACGCGAAAATAATGGTCGAATAGATATGAGGCAAGCCATGCTACGGAGGAGGATGAAAAGCCGTAATCATAACGAAGGCGCGAAAATAGAACGGAGTGGTCGACAATGTCGAAGGCGGAGGAGAGGTCGAGGGAGATGAGAACACTATATAGAGCTTTGTCTCGAGAAATAAGTAAGTCGTTGTAAACTCTTACTCACGCGATTTCTGTGGAGTGATTAGAGCGAAAAGCGGATTGGAAAGCAGGGTACATATTGGATAAGGAGAGATAAGCGTTGATCTGTATTAAGATGAAGCGTTCTAAGAGCTTAGCAAGAGTTGGGAGTAGTGAAATGGGGCGATAGCTAGAAGGAAGTGAATGGTCGAGCGATTGTTTCTAAAGGAGTGGCTTTCTTAAATTGTTATTAACTTATAAAAGACTTAATAATAGAATCTTTTTTAAAAGCCGAAAAAAAATTGAAGATTTTTTTCATCAATAAAACATCACATTTAGTTGTCCACAAATGTCGTTATTTCAGTGTTACGAGGATGTTTAATATATAACTTATAATGCTGAGTTTATTACTAACAAGGAAAATAACAAGTGAATTTGTGAGTTGAATTCGAATCAACTTAAATGTTGATTTGGTGACATTTATGGAAATGAATAATTGTATTTTTTAATGCGGCAACTTTTGAATCCACATAACAATAGAAGAATAACCAAATTAAAAATATGAAAGGAAACAAAATTAAAGAAAATGAAAAGGCAGAAATACAAAGATAGGAAAAATTTTAAATTTTAATTTTCAATGACTTCACGTTGACTACCCCTATCTACAAGCCAACAGCTGTTCGCTACATTTCAGTATAGGTGGACCTCATCAGCTACTGATCTAATACCTACATTTCACGGTTTGGTCATTTTAATGCTGGATCACGATCATTCGACTCGTTTGCTATATTGACATTTAGATTTAATGAAAGACTTTCGTTTTACATTTTGTAAATTTAATTGAAATCATTTCTGATTTTAAATAAAATAACATTGGCAGGGGAAGGCTTATTTATTGGGATGTGTTATTTAAACTCTATAATATTAAGGTTTTAACATATTTATATTGGAATATATTTGTTAGATTTTATTGTCAATCAGAAGTTTTATTTGTTCAACAAATTTTGTTCAATATTTAAATTATCTTTCCAGTAGACTATTAGTTCTATATTATCTTTTTGTCTGTGGGTTCCCTCTAAATAAATATTTTACCTAGGAATACATTATCTTATTATATTATTATAACAAACAGCACCAAATGAGCTACAAGCTCGTGTCGTTTACAAAACATGTTTGATCATCGTTCATAATCTGACATTGTTCTTTAAAAGTTTATTACCAGTTATCCTTTAAAATTGCATTCGAAGAGAATGTAATCATTAGTTGGCTCTTTCTAAAGTAGCCAATTTTCTGTACGCATTCTAAAGTATCTTCGAACAAGAAAATTGTTCACCCAACTACACATTTCACGAGAACTTCATAAGTGACATCATATTGATACTATTCTTTCATGAGGCACTCTATTAAATACATGAGAAAAGTCCAAAAATACAACATCAACCGAGTTATTATCACTGAGTGTTATTAATATTATTTTTATTAAATATTATTTTCATAAGTCCATTACTTTCTAAAATTGCGTTCAGAGAGAATGTAATCCTTAGTTGACTCTTTCTCCGAGAAAAAAATAAATTTTGTTCAGTATTTAAATTATCTTTCCAGTAGACTATTAGTTCTATATTATCTTTTTGTCTGTGGGTTCCCTCTAAATAAATATTTTACCTAGGAATACATTATCTTATTATATTATTATAACAAACAGCACCAAATGAGCTACAAGCTCGTGTCGCTTACAAATCGCTGACGATCACTCGACTCGTCTGCTTTTATTGACATTTATTTTTAATGAAATACTTTCGTCTTACATTTTGTGATTTAATTGACATCATTTCTGATTTAAATAACATCAGCGCTGACAAGGGACTATTTTAATTTATTGGGATGTGCTATTTAAACTCTATAATATTAGAGTTTTAATACATTTATATTGAAATATATTTATTAGATTATATTGTCGATTAGAATTTGAATCTGTTCACCAAATTGTGTTCAGTATTTAAATTATTTTTCTTGTCTTTATTTTTGCTATTAATTCTATATCGTCTTTTTGTCTGTAGATCTCTTCTATATAAATCTTTTACCTTGAAATATTTTATGTTTGCTCACATACTTATTTCAATCGATCACATAGTGGCCAATTCAACTATTATTTAATAAATGTTATTTAATAACTGTTACAAGTGAGATGGTTATCTGATTTTATGCTACACATATTAGTACATTTTTAATTAATATATCACGAAAGAATTATTTTAAAAATAAATAAATTACTCTTAATATTAGCTGTTTTTTTGTAAATCTATTAAGCAACTATATTTATTATTTTAATGATTTTTATAAATTATTTGAATTATTATTTTTTTCATTATTAATTATTTTTATTATCAATTAATTTTATTGTCAATTATTTTTGCAAAAAAATTATATTTTATCGTTGGAAAACATTTTTCTTATCTCAATATATGTTTTTGTTGCCTACAATGTATGTTCTGACCAAATTTGTTATTAATTTTGATATTATGTCATATGATATGTCATAATATGTCACATGCTATATTATTATGACATAAATTTCACATTTTTTAAACTCTTACTATTGTAGTCTGATATGGTTGATACAAAGTTAATCGAAGATTCGCTGAAATGTGTACAACAAGCCCGTATGATGCTTACATTTTTGCATGCTTTTAAAGATTTTGAACTTTTTGCAGGTCCCGGTCAATGTGTTCGTATAAATAATGTTATTCGTTCCTCTGCATTAGCCGCGATAAACAATGATGGTAGTGATATCAATGCATCAGGCTTAGACAAATTACTATCAGAAAAATTCTACGCTACGCTATCTCCTTCGTCAATCGATTTAGGTTAGATTATTAATATAATTTCTTATCATAGAATTTATTATTTAACAAAAAATAATATATATATTTATTATTTAACAAAAAATAATATATATGTATATATACATATATATCAACAGATATTTTTAACAGTCCAAACACTATATACATTGAAATAGTTTTGTTATTTAAAATATAAATTAGATTTTTGTTCTAAAATAAACAACATACGATGTATCAAAATAAAAAATTAGAGAACATCAGGACGAACTGTTATGTTTTCAGATTTCGGCCCCTATTTATCTGCACAACGTAGCAGCGGGACCAAATACATGCTTATGACGTATTTCCTCTGATGAAATTTGATTATCTGGTGGGAATTATTCTAACACAAAGCATATTTTTTTATTTGGTATCCATAAAAGGTTTTTCGCTTAATAGTTTAAATTTATTTTCATAATATTGTGTTGATTTATATATTGTAAATTTAATATTTTTATAATATTTTGTTGATTTATAATTGTCCATTATAAGAAATAGAAACAATTCATCAAATTTCTTTCGTTCTCATGATATCATGTACATCAGATAATTGAGTTACATGACAAATTAATAATAACTAATTATTAATTGATGATAACTAATTACATCAGATAACTGAGTCTACGTATTTAATACGTAGACTTAATTTTTATAAATAAAAATTAAGATTTTATACAGTTTATATTTATATTTATTTTTGAAATAAAAGTCAATTCTTATTAATTGAATAATAATAACAGACGATGTATAAGGATAAGCATTAAAGGTAATCAAAAGTAACTGCTATGTTATCAGATTGCAGCCCATATTCCTCGACCTAAAATAGCAGCGGAGCCAAATTCGGGCGTATGGCATATTTCCTCTGATAAAATTTGATTATTTAGTGTACCTTATTCTAATACAAAGAATATGATTTATTATCCATCCATAAAATTTTTCGCTTAACAGTTTAAATAAATATTTTAATGATATTGTGTTGTTTTGTATATTGTAAAATTATGAAAAAAAATCATTAAACATTAAACGTTTTGATTAAAAATTAGCAGAAAAATAGTCGTATCAATAATACATTGTTTCAGTATTTCCATCGTTTATATTACGGGGAAAACAAAGTCCACATGTCAATAATAATTTGTAAGTAGAACAAATCAGATCAACTAACTGAGTTTATATATAAATCGACTAATAAATCTACTAATAAATTTTACTACCAATAAATCTTCATGTCGATCACAAATCGACATGTGTCTATAAAGAAATATTGTGCAAATAATCGGTTAATTATGTAAATATATTTATACAATTTACATCTTATAACGATAGAAGAATTTTAATCAAAAACAATTGCATTATGTTTAAAATTAATTTGTTTGCATTCGGAGCAACTGTTGTGAATCGATTTTAAGAAAATTGAAAAATCGTTTAATATTTAACCAGTTTTTGACTGGTAAAAAATTGTCTTTGTTATAAATACAATTGAAAAAGCCCTTTAGAGCGAAACGTCAAAAATAGTATGCTTTCCTCTTTCTTAGTATACAAATTATTCAATGGTATATATAATTTAAGAGTAGAATGGTATATATAAATCACTATGTTTTCGTCATGAAGAGGCATAAACACTAGGCAGCATTCTATATATCCTCATCAGACTAAGAAATAGAACCGAATTATTCTTGCATTATTCAAAGTCGCTACGTATGCCCAGTCATCCAATGTGTGACGACACACTTCAACAACGGTATACGCGTTTCGCTCTAACGGAGCTCATCAGTACCGTGACTTTAATAATCATCCATAGGCACCTTAACACACGCTTAAACAATGTCTAAACCTTGAAAAACAGAACTACCCTTAATCTGAATCATCAGAGGAAATTTAGCATAAGCACTGTGCATGGCAGTGACTATTACAGTTTAACCATGCATCAGCCACTAAATTCTTTTTAATATAAATGCTGTTTAACAGGGACACTTAAAAGTGTGCAAATATATAAAATATAATTTGTTGTTACACCTGCCCTGGGACACTCACTGGTGTACTCATAAATATATCACTATGTTTTCCTCATGAAGAGGCATATACACCAGACAGCATTCTATATATCCTCATAGGACTAAGGAATGGAACCGAATTATTCTTGCATTATTCAAAGTCGCTACGTATGCCCAGTCATCCTATGTGTGACGACAAACTTCACAACGGTATACGCGTTTCGCTCTAACGGAGCTCATCAGTACCGTGACTTTAATAATCATCCATAGGCACCTTAACACACGCTTAAACAATGTCTAAACCTTGAAAAACAGAACTACCCTTAATCTGAATCATCAGAGGAAATTTAGCATAAGCTCTGTGCATGGCATTGCGTATTGCGGTTTAACCATGCATCAGGCACTAAATTTTTTAATAGAAATGCTGTTTTACAGGGACACTTTAAAGTGTACAAATATATAAAATATAATTTGTTGTTACACCTGCCCTGGGACACACAATGGTGTACTCGTAAATAAATCACTATGTTTTCCTCATGATGAGGCATAAACACCAGGCAGCATTCTATATATCCTCATCAGATCAAGAAATAGAACCGTATTATTCTCGCAATATTCAAAGTCGCTACGTATGCTCAGTCATCCTATGTGTGACGACAAACTTCAACAACGGTATACGCGTTTCGCTCTAACGGAGCTCATCAGTACCGTGACTTCTATAATCATCTATAGGCACCTTAACACACGCTTAAACAGTGTTTAAAGCTTGAAAAACAGCTTATAAAAACAAATTATATTTTATATATTTGCACACTTTTAAGTGTCTCTGTTAAACAGCATTTCTATTAAAAAGAATTTAGTGCCTGATGCATGGTTAAACTGTAATAGTCACTGCCATGCACAGTGCTTATGCAAAATTCCCTCCGGTGATTCAGATTAAGGGTAGTTCTGTTTTTCAAGCTTTAAACACTGTTTAAGCGTGTGTTAAGGTGCCTATGGATGATTATAGAAGTCACGGTACTGATGAGCTCCGTAAGAGCGAAACGCGTCTACCGTTGTTGAAGTTTGTCGTCACACATAAGATTACTGGGCATACGTAGCGACTTTGAATAATGCAAGAATAATTCGGTTCTATTTCTTAGTCTGATGAGGATATATAGAATGCTGACTGGTGTTTATGCCTCTTCATGAGGAAAACATAGTGGATATATTTATAAGTACACCAGTGAGTGTCCCAGGGCAGGTGTAACATGATAGTCGTGAATCGAAGTACAGTCTATTAAGCAACACCATTTAGTATAAATGCCGTATTTCGTAAGAAATCCTGGACCGTTGTCTACTCAGCACATCCGTGCACTACTATTATACCTGCCGTATCCATTTAGGATCCAACGAGTGCAGCGACAATTCAGCAACAACCTCTGCCTAGTGTTTAAGGATAGTCCGCACAGCAATTCGATCTGGTTAAGAGCGTAAGCCTCAGACAATTAAGCAAAGTGTCGGAAACGCCTGTATTCACAATGTCACACAGGCCACCGAAACGACCAGTGTGTGCCTCATTCTACTGATGAGTGTTGCCGGGTACTCATCATTTCGATGCTGAAGTGGTCGTCTAGAAGTGACATGGTGATTGAAAGTCGTGAATCGAAGTCCAGTCTATCAAGCAACACCATTTAGTATCAATGCCGTATTTCGTAAGAAATCCTTGACCGTTGTTTACTCTGCACATCTGTGCACTACTATTAGACATGCCGTATCCATTAAAGATCCAACGAGTGCAACGACAATTCAGCAACAACCTCTGCCTAGTGTTTAAGGATGGTCCGCACAGCAATTCGATCTGGTAAAGAGCGTAAGGCTCAGTCAATTAAGTAACGTATCGGAAACGCCTTTATTACGCGTTTGGCTCTAACGGAGCTCATCAGTACCGTGACTTCTATAATCATCTATAGGCACCTTAACACACGCTTTAACAGTGTTTAAAGCTCGAAAAACAGAACTACCCTTAATCTGAATCATCGGAGGGAATTTAGCATAAGCTCTGTGCATGGCAGTGCTTATTGCGGTTAAACACCAGGCAGCATTCTATATATCCTCATCAGATCAAGAAATCGAACCGAATTATTCCCGCAATATTCAAAGTCGCTACGTATGCCCAGTCATCCTATGTGTGACGACAAACTTCACAACGAAATCACGGTACTGGTGAACTCTATTAGAGCGAAACGCGTCTACCGTTGTTGAAGTTTGTCGTCACATATAGGATAACTGGGCATACTTGGCGACTTTGAATATAGCCAGAATAATTCGGTTCTATTTCCTGATCTGATGAAGATATATAGAATGCTGCCTGGTGTTTATGCCTCTTCATGAGGAAAACATAGTGATTTATTTACGAGTACACCTTTGTGTGTCCCAGGGCAGGTGTAACAACAAATTATATTTTATATATTTGTACACTTACAAGTGTCCCTGTAAAACATCATTTCTATTAAAAGGAATTTAGTGCCTGATGCATGGTTAAACCGCACTACACACTGCCATGCACAGAGCTTATGCTAAATTTCCTCTAATGATTCAGATTAAGGGTAGTTCTGTTTTTCAAGCTTGAGACATTGTTTAAGCGTGTGTTAAGGTGTCTATGGATGATTATTAAAGTCACGGTACTGATGAGCTCCGTTAGTTTGTCGTCACACATAAGATGACTGGGCATACTTTGCGACTTTGAATAATGCAAGAATAATTCGCTTCTATTTCCTGATCTGATGAGGATATATAGATTGCTGACTGGTGTTTATGCCTCTTCATGAGAAAAACAGTGATTTTTTTTACGAAGAAGACCATACTGCGGGTCTAAACGTTGTTGAAATAAAAGAATTTGTTGAAGTCTGGTATCATTGGATTTTACGAATATATGAACGAATCCATAACGGATCCCAGGTCGCAGCAAGAATACAAATCAAATATATAGCACGAAAATGACAGCACGAAAATGCTGTCTCAAATAAGGAAATTCTTAACGCCACAACCTGATACAGTTCTTTCTGGTACATAATTCCTTATTCTTGTACATCGTCTGTTGTTTATTAGTCAATTCATAAAAATTGATTTTTTAAATTTCAATTTTATCGTTTGTATAATTATTTTTTTATAATTATAATTATTATTTTTTAATTTATAAAATAGATAGATTCAGTTATCTGATCCGCAAAGACATTTGATCGTTTAAGCTTATTAAGTTTACTGAAAATTGTAGCGTTAAAACGAATTTTATAATTAAATAATATAATTTTAAATTAAAACAATAGGAAAAAGCTATTTTTAATTGGATTATGTTTTTATCTAAAAATTGTACAATCAAAATACAGTCAACAAATGTTTGTACAATCAATACATGAGCAAGCATTTCAATTTCACTCTGTTGAAATCCTTTCCGAATTAATTTTTTGAACCCCAATTATATTACTTTAAAACGCAATAAAAATCGGTAAAATTATTTAGTTTTATCTAAGGCATCTCAGTTTTCTGATATGAATTTTTCTACCGACAAGTTCTTATTGACCTGTTGACTTTGTTTTCCGTGTAATATAACATCCGTCAGAAATACTGAAACTTTGTATAATTTATTTTCAAGCAAGTTTGATTTTTTTTGATGCGACATTATTATTTTTCTGCCTTTATTAAAGCAATAAAATTATTTAATTTTAATAAATTTATTAATTTATTAAAATTTGAAACAATTTTATTTCGTATAATAGAAAATTATAACTCAACAAAATATTAAAAATAAATTTAATCTATTAAGCGGAAAATTGTTTTGGATGGATAATAAATAATATACTTTGTATTAGAATATGATACTATATAATCAAATTTCATCAGGGGAAATACATCATTAGAATGTATTTGGATCGCTGCTTGTAAAGAAAATTTATAAATATATAATCCATATTATATTACATAAATAATTATATTAAAAGTATATCTGCTAGGTTACGCGTTAACATGGCCAATATACACGAAGAATAAACATAAACTAGAAAAGATAATAAAGTATTATAAATAATAAACTTTGTATTACAATATTATACTATATAATCAAATTTAATCAGAGGAAATACGTCCTTAGCACGTATTTGGCCTTACTGCTGTGTTATGTAAATGAATAGCGGTCTAAACCAGATTTATTATATCTTACGTTAACAAAATGTTTTATAACAATGTCGTAATAAAATAAAGTTTTATTTATTTATTATTTTATATAGTAAAAATATTTTACCAAATTAATTGGCATATTTACAAAATTAATTTTTAATTATTTTTCTTTGATTTATTTTCATTAAATAATTCTTTGTCATAAAATGTTTTAAATGTTTTATTTTTGAGGACGATAAACGTTATTTTGAAATGTTAATTAAAAATTTACAATTTTTTATATTTAAAATTTATATTTAAAAAATATATTTTATATATTTATAAATATTTATAATATTTAAATAAATATTTATTCATTAAACTTTTTATGTATTTGTATACTTTGTATGTATGCTAAGGCAATAAATCTGTTTTCGGCTTCAAAATTCATGTTTTAATTACATAAAATGTATTTTATGACTTAAATCGTATTTTTTATTATGATATTAAAAATTAATTATTAATTATGTTTAATTAAAAAAAGTGTTTTTTTTATTTAAAAAAGTGTTTGGGTACTCCAAGTGCATTTAGTCATTAATATCTAAGTAGCATGTTTATGCATTAAGCAAGATCTTTACCTTAGCGGATCCAGTTGAGTGACCAATAAAGTCTTTTGTCGGATAAAGTATTTTAATAACTCATCAGAATTAATTCTAAATTACATTATCTGATTAACTAAATTCATCTAATTGTGTTTTAGAGCGTTTACGAAAGTTAAGTTGGCGTGGAATTCCTTCTCAATTTAGAAGCATATCTTGGAAACTTATATCCGTACGTAATTTAAACTCATATTTTTATAAAAAAAATTATTCTAGTATTTGAACACTTTCTAAACTGATCACTTGTATTTCCTTATAGTCGTGGTATATAATTATAATCATGTAGAAAAGTTATTAACTTTTTTAAAAGTTATTAGAAAATAACTTATTAAAAAATCTTCCGGTTTAATTTTTTATTTAATTTTAAACCTTAATTTTAAATCATGAGACATTTACATTCATTTTTCGAAATTACCATTAAAGTTCTAAAAGAATGAATATTAGATTACAAATTTAAATCGAACATTTCGCGATACTTGCATAACCGACGCTATAAAGTTGTAATTTTCAAATTTATTGTAAACAATGAATTTCAACAATATTATTGTTTTAGAGTTAAGTTTGTCTTTTCTAATCATTTAGAAAAGTATATGTTATTTTTATGTTATTTTTTGTCAAATTTATGTTATTGAATAATAATCGTTTCAAATTTATTGAAACGAATAAGTTTTCTTTAGCTGGAAGATTAAAAAAAATCTTAAATTTTTTATTTAATTTTAAACCTTAATTTTAAATTAAGTTGGAAGAAAGCTATTAGAATATAAAATACAATTTAAATGATTACAAATTAAGCGAATTTGATTTGTAATTTTTTATTAAATTCTATTTACTTATATTTTTGATGTCACGTTTATTAAAATGCCGTCATTTATTTAAAAGTCAATAAAATGCCAAGAGACCAGCTTGTAAATTTCAATTTACACAGAATTTGCACCATGTTTTAAAATGCATAAAATGCTTTTCCGTTTCTATAGTATCGAAAACTATTTATACTTTTTGAATAGTATCAAAAACTATTCGAGTTTTGAAACTCGAATTTTTATCTGAACAACCATTAATTTTTAAATTAATCAAATTGGCATAATGATGTAAATTTAACTTCTAAATTTAAGATGTACATGCCAAGAAATCGAGAAGATAGCAAATTGATATTAGAGCGTAAACGCGATGAATATTGGAATCTTGTTGATCGCTATTTTGATCAAAGATTTGAACCTATGTACAAAGAAGATTTTCGACAGGTACATACTCCAATTAAACTCGCTTGCTAATTCTTTAAAATTAGATATCAATAGATTGTCCCCGGATGAATCCACAAATAAAAGCTCTTCACAATCCAGTAATTCAAGAAATGTTTCAACGTATTCTGTTTTTGTGGGCTGTCAAGCACCCAGCTAGTGGTTATGTTCAAGGAATGAATGACTTAATTGTTCCATTTTTCATAGTTTTTATGTCCGATTTTATAGACGGTAATCAATTACATTTCAATTATTGTTTAACTTTTTAAGTAGATTATAATTAATCACTTTTTAACGCTTTTATTTCCGCGATTATGTCAGTTTAAACTTTCTTGAAGAAGCCGCAACACGAAACGTAAATTGAAGAATTAATTAGTAGAGACCAATAATCATATTTCGTATATATTTTGGTCATAGCGTGATCCCAACCGGATGTAGCTTATAAATTGATTTAAATTTATAGTTACAATATATTTTACAATTTTGGTGCGAGCAATCAATACGTACTGACAGTATATATATGTATATATAAATATAAATATATATAATCTTAATAGTTTCGTTTGAATCGGTATATATACTGTCCGTTCAGCAAGGTGTATAGATTATTGTCCCTTCATCAAGCTCAGCTTTCATGTTACAAAAATATAGGCCCTACTGATGAAGCTTAATAAGCAGAAACCGGTATAGGGATTCGATTGCTGATGAACTGTGATGGTTTCCAATACCCAGTTATGTCCGTTTCCCATATAGTATATATACTATATATAGTATATGTACTATATACTATATATACTATATATAGTATATATACTATATACTATATATAGGAGGCTGTTAATGAATAATTGTAATTCAATATATATATATATATATATATATATATATATATATAGTAGAATGAGGTACACACTGGTCGTTTCGGTTGCTGTGTGACATTGTGAATAAAGGCGTTTCCGACACTTTGCTTAATTGTCTGAGGCTTTCGCTCTTAACCAGATCGAATTGCTGTGCGGACCATCCTTAAACACTAGGCAGAGGTTGTTGCTGAATTGTCGCTGCACTCGTTGGATCCTAAATGGATACGGCAGGTATAATAGTAATGCACGAATGTGCTGAGTAGACAACGGTTCAGGATTTCTTACGAAATACGGCATTTATAATAATGGTGTTGCTTGATAGACTGGACTTAGATTCACGACTTTCAGTCACCATGTCACTTCTAGACGACCACTTCAGCATCGAAATGATGAGTACCCGGCAACACTCATCAGTAGAATGAGGTACACACTGGTCGTTTCGGTTGCCTGTGTGACATATATATACATATACATATATATAGTGAAAAAGACGTCGCTGTTAAACGAAAACGAATAAGCGATATTCACAGAAGAGATGCATACACAATTGAAGCCATGTAAATCTATTAGGTTTGGACCATATTGTCACTATATATATATATATATATATATATATATATATATATATATATATATATATATATACACGCAACAAGCCAGTAAAAACGCTTTCTGCACCTGAGTTTTGTTTAGCATCGTGAGGAATTGCTGGTGTCTTTATAGTTATCACAAAAGCAGTCGAAACGCACCCTAACCACTTCATCCGACTGACGATGACTGCTGGGTGGTTTGGGGCGTCTCGGAGTGATACATTAGACTGATGGAGCTGATGATCGAAGTTCAGTTTTGTAGCGACTCATATGGATTTAAAATCAATAGTAGCCTGTTTAGGCTCCTGGACCACAGTTACAAGCGATTTTTCGCATTACCAATTTATAAAAACGTATTCCTTTCGGAATCCTGTGAGAAATTCAGTGCCCTCGTAACCAACGGATACGCATTTGTGCATATAAAGAATAACTAGAAGGTCTACACACGCAACAAGCCAGTAAAAACGCTTTCTGCACCTGAGTTTTGTTTAGCATCGTGAGGAATTGCTGGTGTCTTTATAGTTATCACAAAAGCAGTCGAAACGCACCCTAACCACTTCATCCGACTGACGATGACTGCTGGGTGGTTTGGGGCGTCTCGGAGTGATACATTAGACTGATGGAGCTGATGATCGAAGTTCAGTTTTGTAGCGACTCATATGGATTTAAAATCAATAGTAGCCTGTTTAGGCTCCTGGACCACAGTTACAAGCGATTTTTCGCATTACCAATTTATAAAAAAACGTATTCCTTTCGGAATCCTGTGAGAAATTCAGTGCCCTCGTAACCAACGGATACGCATTTGTGCATATAAAGAATAACTAGAAGGTCTACACACGCAACAAGCCAGTAAAAACGCTTTCTGCACCTGAGTTTTGTTTAGCATCGTGAGGAATTGCTGGTGTCTTTATAGTTATCACAAAAGCAGTCGAAACGCACCCTAACCACTTCATCCGACTGACGATGACTGCTGGGTGGTTTGGGGCGTCTCGGAGTGATACATTAGACTGATGGAGCTGATGATCGAAGTTCAGTTTTGTAGCGACTCATATGGATTTAAAATCAATAGTAGCCTGTTTAGGCTCCTGGACCACAGTTACAAGCGATTTTTCGCATTACCAATTTATAAAAACGTATTCCTTTCGGAATCCTGTGAGAAATTCAGTGCCCTCGTAACCAACGGATACGCATTTGTGCATATAAAGAATAACTAGAAGGTCTACACACGCAACAAGCCAGTAAAAACGCTTTCTGCACCTGAGTTTTGTTTAGCATCGTGAGAATTGCTGGTGTCTTTATAGTTATCACAAAAGCAGTCGAAACGCACCCT